>BSXT01000270.1:0-73819 GCA_030267785.1 Phytophthora fragariaefolia
GTACTGGATCCAAAAGATAACAAAGAAACAGTAGGTGGCTTGTGAGCCAGTCAGCATGCATTTTATTAGGAGTCACTATGCTAGATAGTGAGTTGCATATGTTTGCACCGTACGGCCTTGCCGTACGTAAGGCAATTAATAAAATCAGTTTGGAAAAAGACACGTAGCGTCTAGTTGCCTTGGCGTTAAGGCTTTAGACTCTAGGAGTCCATAGATAGGGATCTTACGGACTCGTACTCAGACTCGGTGAGTCTACGTCTTCCTCTGACGCACGCTACGGCAGCCCCGCTGCACCGATCGCTCGGCGGTGCCCCATTATTTGTGCTCTATCAACTTTGCTTCTTGGGCCTTCTCCAACGCTGCAAAATGATGAATAAATGCCTTACTGAGCACAGGCACCCACTGACCAGTTTCCTACAACTACCACTACATGAAGCAGATAGCACTCCGGGGTGGCAGACCAGCGCAGATGAGAACCCGATGATGCGGTTGTACTGCATTTGGCATTGCGTGCACGTGTGTGTGTTGGTAAGCAAGACTTGTTGGTAGTATCGGGGGGGGGCTGGCGGGACGCTTCCAAGGCATTGTAGATTAGACCTTCTAAATTCTTAGCAGCATTCTTCGGTTGAAGCGACTGAAGAGCGTGAAACGATCCAAGGTCCACTGTATTGAGGTCGGGCGATTGTGGTGGCTGGCACAATAGCTCGATATTCCACCCATCTTGCTCTCCAGCCTCCACGATATCCACGTCGTATGGTGATACGTGAGGGTCGGCGTTGTCTTACTGAAGGTAGATGGGTTTTGCTTTACGACATTTTGCACATACAATTAAAATGATTACAATAGTAGTAGAATGATATACTCTCATAGTTAAATGAAAATAATCAATTACCAGGCCATATATAACGAATAGCGGGTAAAACTTTCTCAGCCAGCATTAGCTTGCAGATTTTTCTCGTCATACTAACATTTTTAACGACGAGAGTCCCCGCGACGCAAATTTTCGAACATTTCTCAGCAGGCACTGCCTCGACAATACGCCAAATACCGATTTACCGTCGATTTTTTTCTTGGTTCGGGCTATGTAGCGCGGCCTTGCTGTTGCTGCCAAGAACATTAGCTTTCATATATAACGCTTATTCGGGGAAGAACGATAAGGTAATCCCTCATCTGGCATCGTATAGTATTTTGAGGTACCTTTGTAAGGGTTGAACCATTTCTCATCAATATGAACAACGTCATACATATGATGCATTGGCCCCGTTCACCTGTCGTCAAAAAGTGAAAATCGATATTTTTTTCTTGGGAGTAAAAACGTAGTATAGTTCGCACGTGTTCGATTCTCGGGCGGCAACGACGGCTATTGATGCACGCAACAGTAAGTCTCGCAGTGAAATTGATTCGTTCAGAGCCGTGCTTTGCAGATTGGCCCACAGCAAGCGAAAGAGGGCTACCAGGCGATGCGAGAAGCAATAGCACTGCTTCTGGCAACGGCGGATGTCGGCAAACACCGCGCCCTCTCGTCCGCCCCTCAATGGAGACCTTTCGCCAGTGCCCGAGTCGTTGCCGCAGTCCAGTTGCGGCTTCCATCGGTCATATGTGACTCGGTCGTCTTGATGGCGATCAGTTGCTCTTCGCCCTTCTCGGGGGTGGAAGCCGCGTATTGCGCAGCAGCAACATTGTCGTCAGTGGTTAGTACAGTGTCGAAGTCCATTTCGCATTGGTCGTTCTGAATACAAAATGTCCTGACACGCTCATGTATCAAGCATGACAGGTCGAGTGTTCCAGGGTCATCTATTTGTTCCTAGAAATTGTGCACCTTTTTTATTTGCTCGTTATGTATTTTGTCGATTCCAGCCAAAAACCTTCCCAAAAATACCTCACGTGAACACATGGTTAGGGTTGTCAGGAATTGATTCCCTCTTTTCCGCCACACTAAGATCCACCGACCCAAAATAAATTACAAATAAATTGCGTTGGGAAATTACAAAAACTATTCGGATGCTTACCAAGCGAGGGTCTCGTATGCATGAAGCAATACAGTAGTCGTCGAAACATGTGGGTCACCGTCAGCGTAGGCTTAACGCGCGAGATAGCTCGTCGGATCCAGCCCTTTTTCAAGGATGATGAAGTTGGTTGAATCCCACAATCGGCTGACAGAGATCGCAGCGTCAACAGCTCCACTAGAAGCACGCCTGCTACCTTAGCAGCAATTGCTTGGGCGTATGCTTCGTCGGCTTGCTAACTCTAGACGGCAGTAGCAGCGGGACTAACTTGTGTGGTCCTTCAACAGCTGCCCCGCTATCCGAGGCTTCAGCGGGAACGCCTCGACAGCGGCCGTAACCGCTGCTGTGGCACCCGTACCACGTGCTGCTAAGTCGACGAGGACAAGTGCGACGGCTACTTTTGACTCTGGCAGGAGGTCGCGGGTGCCGCGTGTGCGGCCCATGTGGTAGCTGGCAAAAGCGTGAATGGCGCACATCGATTTAGAGTTACACTAGTGGAGCATCCGCGGGCGGGTACTAAAGGGGCGACTGCCTAACGTTATGCTTTTACATAATTTTGGGCGACGCCCCTCCTCCACCCACTCACCCATGGTCCCAAAACCAGTGTTCCGAATGACCGTTGTTGTGCCCCAGCCGGCACTTAGAAATCAGGACAGCAAACTTCTTGGACCACTTATTCGCCACTTGGATATACACGTGAATCTATACACAAACAGCAACAACACGACTCTTGTTATTGTATCCGACACGCATCCCGCTTCTTAAGGCAAACGGGTCCATTAGAGATGTAGAGCCCGATTGAGCCCGGCTGGTAATGAATAAACACGACTGAAACCGATTGAACCCGACTATACCTGGGCCTTGCATCCTTGCCTCCGAGACTCCTGACGACGCCGCTTACTGCTTGCTCGAGATTGGTACTTCCCATGATGAGTATAGACGAAAGTCTTAGTGTAATGGTCCCAGAAGTCAAGAAACTTCTCCGCTTTTGACTGAGTCGTGTCAATCTTGGCTTTGCGTTCTATAGCCGTGGTGTTCGTGCAGACGAGAAAGATCTATATAGTTCACAACGGACATTAGATCAGGTATTAAACGGCGATTTAACACGGACACAGCAGCGCTAAACGCACTTGGAACGTCTACGCCTGAAAGTTCGACAGATACTCATCAAGTATATCCCAGGTGAAAACTCTATCTGCTGTGGAGGCGGAGATACAACGAGAATGTCGGTGCTACCGTCAATCACGCTGCTCGTCGCGTTACTCGACACATCTCCACTTGGAAGCCCTTTTTCCGCTGAATCTGTTGCAGTGGCCGTAGGTGACGGCTCCCACGCGGTTTTAACAGACCCGTCAGATACCTCGCTACCGTCGTCACTCTTGATAACGTCCTCGATGTCCCCCTCCGCCAAGCGGCGCTTTTAGAGCGGCGCGCATCCACCGGATCCATAGCTCGCTCCACAGCCTCGCGTTCGGAAGGGGGGGGGGGTTGGGGGGGGGCACAACCAGTGGTTTAGTAACGGTATACACCCTGGTATACTATCTGGGGCTGTCTGGATGCGCCGAGGCCAGCAAATCGTAAAAAAATCTCTGCAAATCAGAAGATTGAGTGGGGGGAGGTTTATCCCATTCGAGCCAAATAGTCACTCTCCTATACTAAAGCCGGGAATCCCTATTCTCTAGAAAGGGGCAGTCATTTTAATGGCCTCACTTTGAAGAACACCTACCCAACAGTATCTGTATTTCCAATGATTGCACGCTGGGTAGTGACCAGAATGTCATAAAATGAGATAAATTTCGCATTTTGGCCCCCCTGTGCGTGATTATAAAAAACATTGACCCGAACCCATTCTCAAAACTGATGTACCCACTTGGTAAAAAAAATTAAATAGAAGTGATAAATGGGAGGATTGGGTTGTTCCTGAAAACACAAATTTTACTCGGAGCAAATGTGCTAGAAACAGACACCGACGTAAAAATAGAATTTGGTAGGCTGAACCCAGTTCCAGTTGAGAGAGACCCTCCTGAAAACGATCCGCTTTGACGATATCGAATTGTGTTATAAAGTTTAACAATTTCTTGTGAAGCGGTTCTGGGAGTCTGTGCCAGGTACAATTACTAATAGCGGAGATTTGGAATAGAATACAGCGTGGTGGTACCTCCGCGTGTTAGCGTGGGCATGCAGGCAAACCGGTGAAATAAGGGGGGACTGTAGGTGGTTAGGGGTGAAGCGCTAGCATGAGGCTACGCGGCTGTAGCAGTGCGTTTTAGTGGTGGCGGGCTGCTATTCCGTTTTAGTCCAAACATGCTGGCCCCAGTATGTTTGCCGTCAGTTTACGGCGGCGTCGCCGACGTGGTGCCCGTGCAGCGTCCAACCAGAGATGGTATCAGCGCACATTCACGCGAAGGGCACTTCTACCACCTCACATGTCCGCTTTTCAGTGGCTGTATGGATCGGGGTGCAACCGATCACTAATCACGCTTACTGGTTTCCACCACGCTGGTTTTCGCTATCTTTTAGCACGCTTTGAACCTCTTTACAACTTATATTCACCATATTCTACTAATGGTTTGATTGTGAAGCAGACCCAGAGCGACAGTGGCCGTGGTCGGCCACGTTCCATGACTGCAGGGCAGTGTCTGGGCATGATTCTCGCGTGGGGGCGCTCTGCGGGACCGACCACGTTTCTTAGCCTCGTATTTGGCGTCACCACCTCCGTGATGTCGCTATTTCTGAGATTCGGAAGATGTCTTCTAGTACTGTCGCTAAATAACGATCCCAAGGCCAAAGTCCAGCTCCCCAGCCCGGGTCAAGTTTCCGGTCTTCAAGATGCCATAGCTGTCAAGTGTCGTTCCCCAGCTCTGTCTACGCGGTAATGGACGGTCTCAAACTACGTTTGCAAGCTTCAGGGCGCTCAGAGATTCAGAACATGTCCTACAACGTGACAGGATCGAACTGAGCTAAGTCACCTGTAAATATAACCGAATGGCAGGTGCTTGCACATAGGCTAGATTCCCTTCATACGCTGGTTGATCCAATGAAGAACACCACATGAAACCATACTAAATTCGTCGAATATCACAAGGTGAACATTTACATACTCCTCTTGTAGTCTTTTCAATGCCGTGGATCCGCCTTCGATAGTTGTTGATGACTTATAAGAGCTGAAAATGCGTTGCGAGAAAAAGATTTTAGTTCCAACGCTGAGCCGATAGTTCGACCTTTGATGTTAAAGGAGCCGCGCCCTGGTGATCTAAGAGGAGGGCACGTTTGGAAGTCGACGTGACACCCGGTGTTCGCCAAATACATCGTATACATCCAACAATGTGATTGATTAACAAGCTCTTGTCTGCCCCCCCCTCGTCAACACTAAACCAACCAAGCCCAGCTCCTGCGTCTCAACATCAAGAGAAATGTTTGCGCTATCGTCAGGAAGGCGGGTTCAACATCATCCCGTTAGCCCATCACTAAGCAGGCCAAAACTCATTTACCGTAGCGAAACAAAGACATTAACTGCTTTACACAGCGTCAAGGTGATAATTCGAGCAAAATACAAATTTCCTCGTACGAGTATCTACATTCTGGCACCATAACTACAATATTGCAACTCGAGCCATGAAGGCTAGGCCGAGTTGGTGGAGCGAACATGTTGAGCGACCCAGTGCTCGCGGTAGTGGAGAGCTTGCTGCAGCTCGTTGGCGCAGCGTGACAAAAGCTCATTCTGCGTGGCCATGCCAACCTACGACCGATTCGCGTGGATATGGCACGCCGTATTGAACTTCTCCAACGCCAGCTTGTGCTCTTCTTGGTGAAAATCCATGCCCCCGGCCATGTAGACGACGTAGGCGTCTGCTTCCCGACTATTGTGCCTGCAGCAATCCACAACTCGTCAAGCAAGTGGCTCTTAACCCTGAGTAACAGATTGACAGCCCACGTACACATCAGCTCGGATGGCGCAGATATCGGTCTGAAGCTGGTTCAGATAGAACTTGACGGGAGCTGGTATCCTCCCCGTCTCCGACTTGACTGAATGTCGTCCCTGAGTTGCATGGCGTATCCCAGGCTCGCGTGGCCTTGGCGGTCTACAGAACTGCGGCACACACAGTCAGCGTCATCTCCCTCTGTGCCCCCATACACCATGTACACTCTACACCTCGGTCATAGCTAATTTTCCCCGTTCAGGTGGAAGCTCCACCAAGTCCTGCACCTTCATAGCACCTGTAGATCTGGTTTACCGCCTTGTTTGTCTTGGCCGATTTTGCGTTCCTACCAACACTTTTACGGCGGGGGGGGGTACGAGACAACAAATTCTGACAGGTATTTCCCCCTTATTGCGGGTTATTTTTTAGGAGCTTGCGTTTGCAAGAGACCCGATGCAGCAACTGCGTTTTTAGACCTATTCGGAGGTGCACTATACTAAGGTACTCGTTATTTGGCCCGACTGGAATAAATGTGACGAGACATTTGTCACGACCGAACATACCCGATTGTTCGAAGAGTCAGTTCGTGGCATCAAATGATGCGTGGCCATCATATACCTGCATAACACGTAATGTTTAGTTCGAGCGACACGACTTTGCGGTGCAAGACTTGGTGCACTCTAGGATTCAAGCACTCTGGTAACGTAGTGCACAAGAAGCCAAACAGAAGACAAAATCAAGCGCAGTAAACAAAGTGTTAAATGCATACCTGTAGCGCAGATACTGTAGTTCCTTTCTCGGTAGTAGACTAAGGTTTCCGGTGCCAGTATAGACTTCAAAGGCTAGAAATATGTACATGCCTCAGTTGTAAGTGTCCGCTTGTTTGCCCAGTTCGCTTTTGTATGGATGAACTCGATATTTTCTTGGGGCGAAATAGGGAAGACCTGTGAAACATCCTTTCAGCAATCGGCCGTACCCCAACCACGTATGATGATGACATCGGATCATAGATACAAACCTCCTTGAGCGCAATATCTATCATAATACTGCACCAATGCTGATTGTTGCAGCACATAGGTATGCGAAAATTCTCCGTGGACAGACCGACAAAAATATCTTCTCAGCCAGGTAGAATTGTAACAGTGACTCGTGATCTGACCGATGACAGCAGGGTCCACAGTCACCACATCTATCCTCGCACCGAACAGCCTCTCCATCACGGTGTTAATCGTAGTGCCCGGTAATTGATTTCTGCCCACGAGCTCCGGGATATCGGTCTATATACATGGAAATGAAAATTAATACTCACTAATTAGAGTTTACGAAGGCAAGTGCTTGTGTACCTTTGTCGACATAAGAGGAAGCCCCTTCATCCTGAATAACAGATCCGTGTCCGCACTGCACTGGAAGGATGCAGCCATAGGACTTGTGAAATCAATCGTGTCTATCCATTCGATACCTTTATTGAGATTCTTGATGGCCTTCATCGTTCCGTGCCCTCTTTTCATGGCATTCAAAGTCTCCGTTGCGTAGACCCCAAGACCAATAATATCAAGTACCGCATCGCTCTCGGTTAACCCTTTCGATTTGGCCTGTAGAGCAGAGACCTTCGCGGAGCGCATTTTGATGTACTCTGGGCGAAGTATGCGGGATATAGACCCCAGTTGTATCATAGACTTTGGCGGAGGGAGATTAGACATCTTTCTTGCCGTTGGTGCCCTGGATTTGAGACAATATTCGAATACCTTGAACTTGGAGAGGAGTTCCGCTGCAGAATGATAGGTTTTCTCGGACGAAAGTGTCTCGCTCACAGATGCTAGACTTAGATGCGACGCGTACAAATCGGAGTCATCTGACGCGGCCACGACAGATCGATATCGCGCTGTTTTTTTTTGCCTTTGCTGAGCGTTTTGGTCGTCCCCATGATCTAGGTGGGCTAGCTATTTAAATGGCATATCGAGAGCAGGCTTCAATAGGGTTCTCGACTCTTCTGATTCAACGTTAGTCTGCACATCAACTGTCTCCCGCAACGCAACCGACCCACTCCGCATTTCCGTCGTTTGACTCTACATCTCCGTCATACGCAACTCTCCTGGTGCACTAGGCATCTCCGTAGCTTGGGTCGGCAAATGTGTTGCCCCACTCAACTCGCCCGACAGGGTGGCCGTCTCGCCCGACTGGGTAAGCTGTGGTGGTAATGGTTTATGCTGCTCATTCACGTGCTTGTCGCTCATTATGGCCTCGCGAGCTGCTCTTCTTGTCTGACCACAGGGACTAAAGTCCTCTTTTTTGAACTGGCGAGCCACTTCTTGAAGATAATTCATGGCTGCGTGGTATTGGGACATGCCAAGACCAGCGGTCGTATCACATATATATGTGGTAATCGGTAGAGCCTCTCGATACTTGCGACTGTTGTCCCAGGGTCGGTCGATGCCAAATGAACCATGTACTTGATATGCTTTGCATACTCTGCCTCCGTCTTTGTGTATACAAGTAAACCGATCACCCCATGCAACTTATATTTCTGCCACGCGTTAAAGCAGTAGACAGAAGCCGCGATCTCCTCCCGCAAGTACTTCAAACGTGGTATTGGCATAGCAGCACGGTGATACCAGGAAATACTGTCTTCAACACCAACATTTCGGCACGGCCGCCGAAAATAGCATGGTCATAAAAATAATGGTTATCATATCATAAATACATTTATTGCGGACTGAAGACCTAGCACATATCATAATTTATGCAGCGAATCTACCCAATGTCATAATTTATGAGTACAATTTACACCCTACTATATATCATTTGTGTTAGGTGGAATCCTACTAAGTATCATCGTGTTTACCTTAAAAACTTATTGGCCTTTCGAAATCAACCGTTGTTATGGCTGGTGGTAGCCTTTAAGTGCGTTCTAATACCTGCTGTTGTCATTGTTCATTTTGCAGAACCCCCCGTAGCCCACACCCCAGCCACTCAGCCTTCCCAGCCATGGTCTTTGTGTCCCACCCGCCACGCCCAACGTTCGCGCCGGCCCAGGTCGCAGGGTTCTTTTTCCAACCGTGCCGCGACGACTTCGACGAAGTTATCCCTGGGTACTTCCGCTGTCACTGCGGCACAGTTTGAAATCAGACCCGCCGCAACGGGTTTACCCACCTCATGCAGCACGTGAGGCGTGAGCATCCGAACTTCGAGGCCGAGATGCTTGAGGCCACCACGGCAGAGACGGGGTCATTGCTGAGCTTCGTTCGCCGCTCTTCGCAAAACTACTACGGGTGGCTAGTCTGGGTTGTCACGAGCAACCTCCCGCTTGTCTTTTGCGAGAATCGAACGATAAGGCGGTACGTTAGAAGCAATTTAATTTACCCTGATTAACTACTCCGATTTAACTTCTTATTTCTGTTTATCTATAGCTACACGAACGTAGACCCTGTCTGTATCGAGACGCTGCGTGCCGTACTGGAGGGGGTCTCGCGGGCAGTCGAGAGGTCGATTGCTTCAAAACTCCCTGCGCAATTCGGCCTGATCCTGGATGGGTGTGCCACTTGGGCGAGCACTACCTCGCGGTCTTTGCCTGCTACGAGGTTAACGGCCAGGTAATGACCCCACTGTTTTGCATGGCCCCTCTCCTCCAAGAGGAAGACGATGATCTCTCTGCAGTGGAACCCAGAGAATTTCTAGCCAACATGCTCCCGCGAGACTTTAGTAAGCAGCTGGACCAGTGTGTCTATATTGTGAGCGACAACTGCCGCGTGAACAGGCGCCTTGCGACATTGGTCGATGTCCCGGTTATGGGGTGCGCCTCGCATCGACCGTGCAGTGCAGAAAGAGCTGCAAGATCTCGAGACGGAGATTTCATATGTGCAGGGCGTGATGACCAAGCTTTGAACGCTGACTCAATCTGCTAAACTCCGGTACGATTTATTTATTTTCGGCGTTTTATGTTTTCTAACTCTTTTTACATTTTTTTCTAATTCGCGTCAAATTACTTTTTATTTTAAATTCAGACTCAAAACGAACTTCGACCCGTAATTCGGCAGGACACCCGTTGGAGCTCTACTTTCACCATGTTGCACCGATACTTCGAGCTTTTGGAGCACCTAGATGCCCACGACGACGACATTGCAGATCTCCTCCCCATCCCAGCCAGTAAACGTCGCCTCCGTACCCTTCTCAAAGAGCTGAAGGACGTGGGGTCGGTCTCAAAGTCACTTCAAGGGGAGGATGCGGGCCTTCTTGATGTGCGCGAGTGGTTTGACGAACTCATTGCCGTCAAACCTGACTACGCCAACAAATCTCGGTAAGCTCTTGCCGGTATCTGGTTTTGCTAATTGGAATACTCACAATGACTATTCTGTACTACAACAGGGCCACGTGCGGACATCGTCCACAGCCCCGACTTCGAGTCGAGTTGTGTGCGTGTGCTACGCGGCAACAATAACCGACTCGCCAGGGCTGAGAAAGCCGTACTTCGGCCGTTCGCCGCGAATACGACGCCGGAGCCATCGGTTGACGACTACTCTCAAGGCTCCTTCGTGGAGCGTTTCCAGAAACGCCGACGTCTCGCTCAGCACCAGCAGCAGTATAATCAGATTCGCAGTATCACTCCGACGTCCAATGTCGTCGAGTGGTGCCCGCATCACGCTTGGGCACGAGCGCAACGGACTGCACCCGATTACACTGGAACAAATTTTGTTCCTGCGTCAGAACGCGGGCTATTGGAACGTAGGTACTGTAGATGGTCTGCGTAACTAAGCTAATACAAAGTTGCGCGCTTACACAACGCAATTATTTATGTATGGGTGGTCCTCAAGTCATTATTTATGCAGCGGGCTTTTCTTGAAAACGGCAATATTTATTTGCCGATTCTGTCATCATAAATATAAATGCTATAATCGGCGGCCCCGAAATGATTTCGGTGAAGTCTTTGTCGACGAGCACACATTTCAGCTTGGTCCAGGCCGGGTTGTTGGATTTAAACTCCTCCAGAGCCGCTAGCAACGTTGGCCAGCCCTCATTTTGCAAAAGAGCGTGCTGTGCAAATTGGCCCTTTCCAAAAGTGTCACGAATCATATGAGAGAAGACCTTGTATTTGGACCGGTCCGTGCCATGAGTGGCATCAATTAGAAGAATCTCTGGAAATTGCTCGAAAAGGGCACGCATGTGTTTGGTTTGTAGAGTGATGCAAGTCGCAATTTTCTGTAAGTATGGCACAGTAAAATTAATCGTTGAAAGTTTCATGGCCTAGTACTCAAGTAATTGAGATTACCTTGTGATTCACGTCATCAACAAAAATTCGGCCGACATTTCCCGTCTGCTCACTGAACTCCGCCATCCATTTTTTAGACGTTTACCACTACCGCTGGGACCGCTCTCGCGTTCACGAGCCTTCAACTTGCGGACAAGATTGTGTACGTCTTGAAGCTTGGGGTTGCTGGCAGAATTGTCCGCGATGAACTTGAAAATGCTGTCTTCTTAGTTCCTGCCTTCCGAAGAACATCAACAGTCCGCAGGGTATCCTCATGAAGCATCAAGCGTTGAGAGGAACGGCTGGACACATGATCACTACGTCAGCAGCGTGTTTGCATTTTCGCCGGAGGGACTTGTCATCGCCTGCGCCCTCAATGCGCCTGGATGTATGCATGATTCCCAAGTGTTTGAGTGGGGAAATGTGTACGCTAAGGTAGACAGGCTCTTTACAGCAACCGGGCAGGTGGTAGTAGACTCGGCATTTTCCAAGACCGCATATGAGTTTTTGCTGAAGAGCGGAGACGATGTGGCTCTGCCTACAGCTTTAGGCAGGGAGGTTACCTCCTTACGGCAATCGGCAGAGTGGGGTATGCGCACGTTGCAAGCTGCGGTTCCCCGGTTGAAGGACAGGTTAGTTTACGAAGAGAAAGGGAAACGGAAGTGCATATTGTACTCGACAGTTGTAACGGGCTGATACAGAGTTACATAAGTATTTTTTTATTTTCATGACCTTTCAGCCAATCAGGTATCGACTTAGATTTGAGTGGTTCACAAGAAGACGGATGGCCGCCGCCTCCGTCCCAAAAATAAACAGAGTTGATATTACCCCAAACCCGATACTTTGTTTTATTATTAATCTTCCTCCTGCAACTACAGTGTACGCTAGTGACGGTACCTCGTTCCCCGTAACACCTGGTAGCACTTCGTAGTCCTTCCAATGACCAAGTTCGAGATGAGTGACGACAAGCCATCGGCGGTTCCAGGGATAACCCTGGAGCATTCGGCTTTTCCACATCTCACCAACATTGAGTGGCAAGCGCTACACCGCCTCGCGGCGGTGTCTGGAGAGTTCGTCGTCACGTCGCTGTTGAGCTTAGCGACCCCCGACCATCAGCGCCGAGCCATCTAAGAGTGCATGGAGCGCGAGCTCGCCGAAGCTAAGCGGCGAGATCCAAATCCCTCGCACTCCTGACGGAACGACGCCGTGAAGATAGAAACGTCGACCTACTCCGGTGTCGGGCAAGCCCGCCTTCCGCTGAATAGGTGGTTCCGCAAGATCGACATCGCGATCGCTTCGAGGTTGATCGAAGCGCCGTCGGCGAAGGTTAATTTTCTGCTATCTCGCTTGTCCGGCAAGGCCAAGGAATGGGCCCTCGGTAAGCTTGTCGTTGACCGCGAAGCCTTCCCGACTCTGGAGAGCCTCCAGAGTGACCTCCGACTTGCGTTCGAGCCCCCGCAAGACGAGTCGCGCATGCGTGCGGCCTTCTTCGCTCTCCGACAGGGGAAGATGCCCATGAGCGACTACGTGCAGAAAGCCCGGCACCTGGTTTCGTGTTTTGTCACGAACCCGATCGTCGTTGCCTCCCAAGTAGACGTCTTCATTTTTGGAATGCGCGAGGGCATGACTCGACACTGCCTCACGCGAGCGGAGCCAGCGACGCTTGAAGCCGCCTTCGCGCTCGCGCTTCGCGAGGATTACGCGGTTGCATCCTCCTATGCGCGAGCGCTGACGCCGGATGCTCGGGTATCCACTTCCGAGCCCATGGAGATCGACGCCATTGAGGCCGAGTCGAAGTTACGTTCCTCCTCGACTTCCCGCGGTCCGCGGCCCAACAATGACAACCGTCTTCGTGACGGTCGCTAGCTCGTCTGCTACCGCTGTCGCAAACTCGGCCGTCGCGCAGCGGTCTGTCGCGCCCCAGCTCCAGTCTTGGCCAGCGCTGAAATGGTCGGCGATGCCAACGACACTTTCCCGGCGTCTCACCCAAAAAACGCTCGGGGCCAGTAGGTGCGCCCTACTGGTTGGAATGGAGGACCTGGTTCTCCGGTGGCAACCGGTCCTCCTAGCCCCCCCCGTGCTTCACGTACATTTTTTTTCAATGCCACCACCACGTGCGGCGATACCAGACTGATCCTCATCAGCCTCCACGTCGCGGGCGCGGAGCAGCCGCTCCGCGCGTTGCCGGACTCCGGAGCCACGAACAACTTCATCCGTGGCGACTGCCTCGCCCTCCTCCCGCCTCAAGTACGTGTGCGAAATGGGCCGGGCGAGATTGTTGTGAAGCTCGCAGACGGTAAGTTCCACCGTGCCCCGCAACGGACTGTGTCGCTGGGATATACCTTTGACGGCTTCTCAACCAACGACGACTTCCTGGTTATCGAGATCAACTACACCTTCGATTGTATCCTAGTCATGCCATGGCTTGCCCGCAACCAGCCCGAGATCAACTGGTTAGGCCGTTCGGTTCGGAGGCGCGCCAACTACGATGTCAGTGAAGGTGTTCACTCACCTACTTGTCGCCCCGTCGCCCCACGTCGCCGTCGTGGACCGTTCAACCACGACTCAGCTCTCACAGCGAGTGTGCGATGGTCCTCGCTGTCTGACGTGTGCAGCCACCATCGTCGAACCAACCAGCAATCCGTCCTCGCGGGCCCGCGAGGACACGAGAAACTACGCGGTCGAGCAGCGGCTCCCGCGTGAGGACATTACGGTCGAGCAGGCTCCCGCGCGTGAACATTGCGGTCCAGCAGCGGCTCCCGCACGAGAATATTGCGGTAGAGCAGCGGCTCCCGCTTGTGAATGCGTCGGTCGAGCAGCGGCTCCCGTTCGCTGATGTGCCTGTCGCGCAGGCCCCTACCCTACTCGACGCCGGCGTGGTCGAGAGAGAGCTCCCATGCCTAGAGGGGGGTGAAGTGCCACCCAGCAAACCCTCATGTAGCGAAAATTCGGCCTCAAGCAGCGGCTCGAGGCGACTGAGGAAGTCTCCGCGTAACAGATCAGGCCGCCGCCGTCTCCGTCGCAGAGCTCCTACCGTCGGACCAGTACGACACCGCGAAGTTCTCAACGCGTTGAGTACGAGGACGGCTCATCAAACCGGGTGCGTACCATCGAAGTCGCGAACCCTCCCTCCGATGCGGCAACTATCACGCGGCTTCCAGGCCTCTCCTGGAAGCATTTCCAACGCGATTTGAAAGCTGGTGAGATCGAGCAAATCTGCCTCCTCGTCAGTTCCGACCAGCCCGTGGTACTCGCCAACACCGTCTCCGACGATGTTTCATCGTCGCGGCGGAAGGCAGCTGAGCCGAAGTCCGTTCGCGAGGAACGTTTCGCCGCACAGTCTTGGACTGCCCTCCAAGACTCGAACTACCCTGTCTATTCATATTCCCCGAGAAGATCCCAGCGGAACTTCCCGCCGAACGGGATGTTCGACACGAGATTGATCTCGTGCCCGGCTCGAAGTACTGCGTGGCGCGGTAGTGGCACCGGCCGCGAGATCGAGTTCAGGCCATCGACGACTTCTTCGAAGGCCGCCACAAGGCCGGCCACGTGCGCGAGAGCACTTCGCCGCACTCGAGCCCGACGTTCTGCGTGAAAAAAGCGACCGGCGGATGGCGCATAGTTCACGCGTTCAACAAATTGTATGATGCCACCATCCCCGCGCAGAATCCAATCCCGCGCAAAGACATGGTGCTTGACACCATGTCCGGAAGTGTTATCTTCAGTGCGATCGATGTGACAGATGGCTTCTATCAGATCCTCATGAGAGAAAGCGACATCCCCCTCACGGCGGTCAGCACTCCCAGCGGCATACTCTGGGAGTGGCTCGTAATGCCACAGGGTCTGAAGAATGCCCCGGCGACTTTCAATCGCATGGTCTCCCACGTGTTGCGTCCACTCCGGGCGTTCGCACCGAGTTATTTCGACGACATCTTTGTACACAGTCGCGATGAGGATGGCCTCAGCGCCGTCGATGTACACCTCCGGCATCTGCGTCAGGTGTTCGAGAAGATGCGCGAAAACAAGCTCTACGCCAACCTCGAAAAGTGTGTGTTCTGCGCGCCGGAAATTCCGGTGTTGAGCTGCTACGTCAGCAAGGAAGGCGTCAGCGCTGATCCTGAGAAGATATCGTCGACTTGTTCTTGGCCGACACCCAAGAACCAGACGGAGCTTCGTCAATGGCTGGGTCTCGCCAACTACCTCCACAAGTATACGAAAGATTACTCGGGCCTGATCTAGCCAATGTCTTCCTTGTTGAAGAAGGATGTGGCATGGGACTGGCGTCCTGAACACCAGGACGCGTTCGAGGCAGTGAAGAAGAGTCTCGCTTCCGCTCCCGTCTTGATGTTGCCTGACACATCAAGACCCTTCCACATCGTGTGCGACGCAAGTGACTTCGCCATCGGGTGCGCCCTCATGCAATTTGACGATGAGGGCCGTGAGCGCGTCGTGAGCTATCAGTCACGACAGATGAAGCCTGCCGAAAGGAACTATCACGTCCACGACAAAGAGCTTCTCGCGATGCGCTACGCTCTGATTAAATTCAGAGTGTACGTACTCGGCGAACTGACGTTCGCAGTTTACACTGATCATGCTTCACTGCGAACGGCGATGAAGAGTCCTCACCTCTCTCAGCGTATGGCACGATGGCTCTCGTTCTTTGCCGAGTACAATTTCGTTGTTCACTACAAGCCGGGCAAGAACAATATTCATGCCGACGCGCTCTCCAGGCGTCCGGACTACGACCCTCGGCGACTAACGCGTCATCAGGGAGCCCCTGACAACGAAGACTATGATGAAGACTGCTGTCTGCATGGAGCTAGGAATTTATGCCACCGTGTCAAGTCCCGTTCTGCCACTGCGTCACCAAATTGCTGAGTATGACGACGACGAATTTTATGCCGGTATCATTCGTTATCTCCGCCATCCCACGGCAGATGCACTCGCGAAGTTGACGCGCCCAACGCGTGATACAATCACGCGTTACGACCTCGACGGCGATCTCCTGACTTACGCTATCGATACATTTGATACGCCGCGCGTCGTCATCCCCGCAGATGACGACCTTCGTGCTCGTCTGGTACACGAATACCACGACGCTCCCGTGGCGGTCGTCTCGGACGCGAGAAGACGTTCGCGGCCATCTCCCGTGACTTCTTCTGGTCGCGCATGTACAAGTGGATACGCAAATGGGTTCGATCCTGTGTGGTTTGCCAACGTGTGAAGCCCGCTGCATCAAAGCTGGCCCCGCTGCGCCCGCTCCCCATCGCCACAAGTGCGTGGCGATCAATTAGCATTTTTGGACTTCCTCGCGACGCCCAAGGACGCACCCGTATCCTTGTATTCGACGACCGTTTCAGCAAGATGGTGCATCTTGCTCCAGTCGCCGCAGAAGTGACTGCTGACGAGTCAGCTGAGCTGTTCCTCGACCTGGTGTTCAGACACCACGGTCTCCCGGAGTCCATCGTGTCGGATCGCGATTCTCGCATCACATCCGCGTTCTGGACGCGGCTGTTCGCGTTGTTGGGTACCCGCCTACTCATGTCCATCGCGGTCCATCCAGAGACGGATGGGCAAACGGAGCGTGTGAATCGCGTCCTTGAGGACGTGTTGCGCAGCTACATGACGTCTTTCCCTTCCTGAGCTCATTTTTACCTATGGCCTAGTTCGCGTTGAGCAACGCGACTCACGCGTCGACGGGCCTGACACCGTTCTTCGTCAACAACGCGCGGCACCCGCGCGTTCCGGCTCTACTCGCCGTCCGAAGTTCTACTCCGCCCGCGGTCTCCACTCTTGGTGGGGGAGGAAGGGCACCGACGCCACAGTCGGTGCAGTCGTCTAGTGATCCCCCGCAGTCCGATGAGCCCCATCAAGAAACAGCAGCCGAGGTTCATGATGTCGAGGGCCACGCCCTTCATGGCGTGGTGTACGAGGAGTTTGCTGAAGTCGACGCGGCGATGCCCACCGCGTCCACCGTTGCCAACTTCGCCCCGAAGCCAACTCCGACGCTGATTGACTCCGCGGTCGTGTCCGAGCTCCTGCTACACCGCCAAGCCGCCACGCGTTTTGTGCGTGGCGCGCTTCAGGCCGCTGCTGATCAGAAGGCGAACGCAGATCGGGGAGGCCGAAAGAACATGTTGTCCTTCCG
Source organism: Phytophthora fragariaefolia (assembly GCA_030267785.1). Lineage (NCBI taxonomy): Eukaryota > Oomycota > Peronosporomycetes > Peronosporales > Peronosporaceae > Phytophthora > Phytophthora fragariaefolia. The sequence goes on from BSXT01000270.1 coordinate 17,317, forward strand.
GCGAGGCGACAGAGTATTCCTTTCCCCGGATGACATCCAAGGCAGCGCCGTGACGAACTTGGGTGCGAATAAGCTAGCGCCACGTTTCGTTGGACCGTTCAAGATCTTAAACGTTATCGGTGACGCCTACATGCTAGACATTCCTACATCGATGCGACTGCACCGGACATTCTATGTTGGGCGCCTCAAGCTGTATGTTCCTGCGACGATCCCTGCGCTGGCGGCTGATCGGTTACAGCCAGCGCGTCCGCAGCCGGTGCGTAGTCCGAGCGTCCCTGCTGACGACGCTGACGCCGCGTCAGCCGAGCCCTCGCCCCTCACGCGAGGGCGTGGCCGAGCGAGGTCCCCCGCAGACAAGACCCTCCAGATGACGAAGCCGCTCCATCATCTCACGCCGTCCCAGCTCCGACCGGGCCGCGGCAGCTTCAGCAGCTGCGGCACGCTGGCGCGTAGACTCGGCGAGGTTCTGAGCTTCCATCGCGCCATCCCTCGCTTGGTCCGTCTCCATCATCATTATCCGATACTGCGGGAGTCAGCCGCTCCGAGGCGCCAGCCAGCTCGGAGCCAAGCGGCGTCGGGCGCTCCGAGGCAACGCTCATCTCGGAGCCAAGCGACAACGCGCCAACCCCAGTACCAGCGTGATGGGTCCCCGTCGCTGGTGGATGCCTCGGGGGTACGCCGATGGATTGTGGAGCGCTTGGTTGATCACGATGTCCGCGCCAACCGCGAGGCTCCTCCTCGGGGTACCCCGAGTGCCACGAATAATCGCGCGTCCCGACATCAGCCCCGCGAGAAACATTATCGTCCGCTGGCTTGGTTATTCACCGGCTGAAGATACGTGGGAGCCGCGTAGCCTTCTTCTCCAAGATGTCCCCGATTGGAGCAGCTCCGCGATGAGATCTGGGCGAGGTGACGTTGCGCGACGTCACCTCGCCCAGATCTCATCAAAGTCGTGAACGACTACGAAGCCTCGCTCGCCCCGGTGAGCGCGAGCCGCGGCCTCGCTCGCGCTGGTGAACGCGAACGATTGCGACGCCATGATACATGCCCAGGACTCCGCGATCGACTGCGAGTGCGCATCCGCTCGCGGGTCTCCCGACGTCCGCCACCCCGAATCGCCGCAACCTCAAGTTCTTTGCGACCACGCTCGAAACGACCGATCCAGCGACTTTCATCATCGCTCAGCGGCCACTGCATCAGTTGGCGCTCCCATTCCTCTCGCGTTGGCCGGCTGCGATTCTGGCACTTGGTGCAACCTTCCACCAAGTGCACGTAGCACAAGCGCCACTCTCGCTCCGCCATCTCGCACACGCGCACACGAAGCTCCCCAATAGCGCGTGTGCTGCGGGTAACCTCACGATCCTCGAGCCACGATGCGAAGGACAGGCCCTCGCGTCCAGCGGCGTTCCAGCGGCGGATGAATGCACATCACGAGCGCTGCAGCGCGTCATGTGTGTATGCGTTGTTCGTCCTCTTCTCTCGGATCTGCCGATAGCGCGTGAAATACTCCTTCATGGCGTCCACGTTCTCCGCTCCCTCGACGCCGCTCAGGTTGTACAGCTCCCATGGTTTTCAAGTCCTTCTCCATGACGTGGTACGCCGAAGGTCCGGCGCTCCCGGCGCCGGACTCGCTTGTCGACGACATGGTGTTCTGCGGAATGGGCACGCAGTGTCCCCACTGCGTGCGCCCGTTGCCCAGCTCTCTCTCTCTCAATCACTTTCTCGCTGCGGCAGCACTCAACGTGGGTGAGTGCAACTTTGAGACGGGGGTTATGTAACGGGCTGATACAGAGTTGCATAAGTAGGTAGGATACATATGGATATATATACAAAAGTAGGTACGGGCACACGGCTAGCGTGTGCCCCGCTGTCATTTCCGGATTGGATGAAAGTGGGGAGCCAGACCCCTTTCAGCCAATCAGGTATCGACTTAGATTTGAGTGGTTCACAAGAAGACGGATGGCCGCAGCCTCCGCCCAAAATTAACAGAGTTGATTTTACCCCAAACCCGATACTTGGTTTTATTATTAATCTTTCTCCTGCAACTACAGTGTACGCTAGTGACGGTACGTCGTACCCAGTTACAACAGTGCGCTTGTTCAACCTGAGGACCGGATTAGGCCTTAACCAAATCTTGTCGACGTTCTACTCTAAGAGCATCGAACGAACGGCAAATGAATTGTTCTACCACTAGTGCTACCGTCCTAATCGTGTGGTCTAAGTGCGCCACTTACCAGCGTCATCATCATCTGCATCAGCTTATCATGACGTCTGTCCGCCTCCTCACGACGGGAGCGATCTTCTTGGAGCTCTTGCTCTCGCTGTCGGTGATCTTCTTCCCACCGACGACTGTCTTCCTCACGCCGAATCAACTCTTCTTCACGTCGCACGCGCCCATCGTGTTGACTCTGTAGCAGCTGCATCCGCGATATCTCCATGATATCATCATCCCGGCGCCGGCGCAGCTGCATCCGCAATATCTCCATAATATCATCATACCGGCGCTGGCTGCCGCCGAGCTACAAGCAGGCGGGGGACACCGGTGCTGGGGCGAGCAGTTGTACAGGGGAGAGCTTGGGTTTGGGGAATTCCGATGTGGCTGGGCTCTCCTGGTCGGCCAGAACAAGGCTGTTGTCGGGCGGGCTTGGCGTAGCTTGTACGGAAACTTGAGCGGCATCAGTGTCATGACCGTGGGTCTCTCTGGAAATCCCAATGTCTTCTTCAGTGATGATGTCTCTCTCGCCAATGTCTGCACGCTGGGTCATCAAGAAACGTACACGCATGGCGGTGGCCACCTCTGGGGGGCATGTCGGGTTTCCGGTCGGGATCCGCGTGCGACACAGAGCGGCAAACTTCCGACGCAGAGAGTCGACAGCTCGGTTGTTGGCGCGGAAGTGCTGGTTGTGGATGGCGAGAACGAACTCCCACTCGTCCCGCCCGAGAGGCAGTTGTGCCTCCATCGTCTCGAGGACGTTCTGCACTTCGTCGCCGCTGAAGCCTGCACCTCATCCTCCAGCGACAAGACCCTCTCGACGGGGTGTGTGCGTGGTCGTCGGCGAAGCTTGACTGGTCATGAACAAGAGAGCGAGAGATTTCTAGTGAGAGGCGTTATTAAAGAACGGAGGTAACGACCAGCAGGAACTCACCGTCAACCGGCTACCAAATTTGATTTTGTGCGTACTAATGTTCTCTGTAGAGGTCCGCACGTCGAGCAAATTTGTGGCGTATTTCGGTCAAACTAAGCAAATGTGCGTCACAAAAAGTAAGATGTGTTTTCAGGAACGACCCATTATAAGGGGGGTTTCGCCCCGCTTTAGCTAGGAGTATTTTTGCCAATCAAAAATGATGCGTGAACCACATCACATATAATAATACGGTATAATGCACACAATTTTACAGTACACTGCATTTTCATGTAAAAAAAAGTCCAAAAAATAATCAGTCTCCAAAATTGCTAAGAAAATAATTATCCTCTTTTTAGCCAATCGCAAGTGCAGACCACGTGGCGCATCGTATTATTGAATCCACGATGGACGCAACGGGGAAGACGCTGAAGACGGCGGGCAGCACGTTGGGAGGTACTGCGGCCTCGGGCGCCAGCTCCCAGTCGCTCCACAGCTCCCATAGCAGCAGCAACGTGCTGACCGCAGATGACGCGATGGGTGGCGCAACGGACGCGCCCGTGACGGTTGCGAGCCTGCAGGAAGCGATCAAGGCGCAGAAGGAGTGGGCCAAGCACATCGTGTTCGACGGGAGCGGAAATATCCTCGTCACCAACACGAAACCTCTCGATGGAGAGATGGCGTATGTTGTTACTAGTGTATCGAGCTGCTTGTTGGCACATTCCGTCAACTAACTGGTTGTGGTGATATTATGTGATATGTTGTAGCGGGTTCCTCAAGCTCTTCGACAAGCGTGAAGATACCATGGCCTCGGGTATTGTTCTGCTGAATGAGCAGTATGACGTGCACCGGTGAGATTCAATTCTCGTTTATCTAGTAACAAGGATAGAGCAGACGCTGACATGCTATGCATTTACTTTTGCAGTTTTCACCCGCCACTTGTGTACGGACGACGTGGTTATCCCGCTCAAGAGGAGGGAGAAGGTATCGCCGTATGCAAGGTCGCACAAGGCAGTCGCACGCTTTTCTGCCTCATAACTTACGTGTATCCGACGTTGTCCGCACGTGCTGTCCCTCAGCTCAAGGAATTCTGCGAGACCAAACGTGAGAAGTCCTTCATTATTTTCCTGGTCGCTTTACAGATACTAACTACGACGTCTGACACTGCACAGTTGCCAAGCTAAGCGGATAGTAGACAAACAACGCCAGAACCAGTTCGGTATTGGTAGTCAGTCTAATCGGACACTGAATGTAGAAGCTGGTGTGGTTAAATGCCCGAAATGAACGAAGGTGTGCTACCACGCATTCAAGGCGTGTTCATATATATCATATGTGGCCTTCAGGTTTTTTGTGGGTCTTAGCATTTCGAGTCTCAAAGCACGGTGAAATTGATAAACTCTTTGTTGGTGAGATAGGCGAGGGTACGAAGTCGGGATGGATGAGTCCAACATGAAAGGTTATCTTTGTTTCTGTTTGCTGGTGCTCCTTTGCTAGTCGATCTTGTCCTTACATAAGCGTGTGCCCCCAAGACGCGGTTAAGATATCTAGACACGCCCGCAATTTACGTCAATGATCAACTGCAAGCGAGCAATGTCAGAGGTTTGGTCAAAAGCGGTAGAGATGCAGCCGAATGTGCTAGGCCCCTGCTACTTCCAAACTTGTGCGCATACGAGGCGGTGGGAAGCTCGGTTTGACCCTTACTTGCTGCTCAGACCCGCCCTGCAGATGAGCAGCAGCACTGCATTCGCCGCCGGCATCCAATCGCCGCGAACCCATTTAGCGATTTGAAGTTGAAGCCGCTGGGCCAGCAGTCGTCTAATCACTTGCCTATACCAGTACCTATCAAAGTTGGGGCTCGGGCATTTCGCTCACGGCAACTAATTGTACTGATTGCAGTTATTTCAAGTTTTCGCTCTCTCCAAATCTAGTCATTCCACGCCTCTCATTGGTCCGTGAAACGGTGTAAGGGGCGCGTCACCGCCCGACGTCACCCGACCCATCACCCCAGAACGGCAGCAGCAACAAGCACATGCAGGCAGGTCGCTACGAACGCTAAACGACTCCACCGTCCGCCGTTGCGTTCGGCTCATTTTACATTTTCCTCGGTAGCGAGCAATTCCGCCCCAGCTCCACGCGTCACTCCAGCCCCGTCGTCGCCATGACCGCCGTCGCAAACCACACGCCCAAGAAGTCCGAGATCGTGCTGGACGGCGAGTCGCTCTGCGCCGAAGACCTCGTCACGCTGTCCAAGGGCAACAGCAAGATCTCGCTCAGCGAAGACGCCTGGAAGCGCGTGGCCTGCGGCCGCGAGGTCGTGGACAACATCCTCAAGGACAAGACGCGCGTGGCCTACGGCATCAACACGGGCTTTGGTCTCTTCTCCAACGTCATCATCGGACCCGAGAAGCTCACGGAGCTGCAGGAGAACCTCATCCGATCGCACTCGTCCGGCACGGGCGAGCCGCTGTCGCCGCAACAGACCCGCATGCTGTTGGCTCTGCGCATCAACGTGCTGGCCAAGGGCCACTCCGGCATCCGCGTGCACACGTTGGGGCAGCTCGTGGATGCATTCAACGCTGACTGTCTGTCGGTGGTGCCCAGCAAGGGCACGGTCGGCGCCTCGGGAGACCTTGCTCCGCTCGCGCACCTTGCACTCGGCATGATGGGCGAAGGCCCCATGTGGGACAAGGTCGGCGAGCAGTTCGTCATCGGCGAGGCGTCCAAGGTGCTGGCCAAGAACGGACTCAAGCCCGTGGAGCTCGGTGCCAAGGAAGGTTTGGCTATGATTAATGGCACGCAGCTCATCACGTCTATTGGCGCTGAGGCGGTTGTCCGCGCTGAGAATGTCGCGAACTGCGCCGACATTGCGGTGGCGCTCACGCTGGAGGTGCTCTGCGGCACGGTGAACGCCTTCCACCCGCGTATCCACGCTGTTCGCCCGCACACTGGCCAGATGCTTGTAGCCTCACGCATTCGTACGCTGCTGCGCGCGGACAACCCGTCCGAGTTGTTCCGTAGCCACAACTACGAGGGCAAGGTGCAGGACGCCTACACGCTGCGCTGCGCCCCGCAGGTGCACGGTATCGTGCACGACACGATCAAGTTTGTGCGCGGCGTGTTGGATGTCGAGATGAACAGCGCTACAGACAACCCGATGGTGTTCACGGGGAGCGCTGAGGTGACGACGGACTTCACTCCTTCTATCCAGACTAATGAAGTGAAGGTTGAGACTGAGGAGCCCAAGGAAGAGACCAAGATCACGGACCTGGATGATGCCAAGCAGGAGATCAAGCGACTCAAGGCTCTTGTGGAGCAGAAGCAAAAGCCTGTGGAGCACCCCGCAGCTGGAATGAAGCGCACGTCGGACACCTTCTACCGCGGTGGTGGCGGCTTTGTCATCTCTGGCGGCAACTTCCACGGCGAGTACCCGGCCAAGGTTCTGGACTACCTGGCCATTGGTATCCACGAAATCGCCAGCGTCAGTGAGCGCCGCATCGAGCGTCTCGTGAACCCTACGCTCAGCAACTTGCCGGCCTTCCTTGTGCCCGAGGGCGGTCTCAACTCGGGCTTCATGATCGCTCACTGCACGGCGGCCGCTCTGGTGTCAGAGAACAAGGTGCTCACCCACCCGTCGTCCGTGGACTCGATCTCCACGAGCGGTGCCAAGGAGGACCACGTCTCCATGGGTGGATACGCCGCTCGCAAGGCTCTCACTGTCGTGGAGCACGTCGAGACGGTTGTCGCCATCGAAATCCTGGCGGCGTGCCAGGCGCTCGACCTGCTTCGCCCGCTGCGCACCACGGAGGCGCTCGAGGCCGTCCACGCGCTGGTGCGTACCCGCGTGCCCAAGTTCGACAAGGACCGCGTTATGAAGCCGGACATCGATGCCGTGCTGGAGCTTGTGCGCAGCGGCGCGATCTGCGAGGTGGCCGCGCCGTTCTTGTCCAAGCTGCACGAGACTGGGCTCTAAGTGGGCCAACCAACCGATAGACTGAGTGAGCAACCATAGCAACCATGTAGTGAATCGAAAAATACATCCTTTAGAACGTAAATGCATCCTGCCGCGAGCTATGCATTCTGCACTTTGATCCTCGTGCAGCTTTTGTGCCAATTGCGATTGCTCGACGAGTCCTTGATCCGCGCAGTTGATCCCAACGCTACTCGAAGCAGTCACGCACCAGCTACATGTTCATACACGATACGTACCAATTGCCTCCTCGTCAGCTCGTGCCGAGGCGTCGAGCGGCTGCAGACTGCACTGCAACTTGCAGTGACGCACATCGCCTGCAACGTGATGAGCAAACGTCTGTGCAGAAACCGGCCAGCTGTCGACGAACGGTGGTCACAAATCCGAAATCCTCTCCCTCGCTCCTGTGACGTCGGGGGAAAAGATCACAAGGGAGACGTCACTTCATTCGCGAATCCGCCACGAGACGCGCAGAAGCCGCAGAAGACGCCCACGCACGCACGCGCAGCTGGCCCCACGATGAGCGCCGCGCCCAAGAAGTACCGCTTCACGCGCCAGGACTTCCAGCCGCTGCTGACCAAGCCGCTGCACTTCGACATGGTGTTCGACATCACCGAGGCCAAGGTCAAGGTGACGCTGCAGACGACGCTTAAGCACGACGGCGCGCAGCCGCTCTCGGAGCTCAAGCTCAACGCGAAGGAGCTGGAGATCCTGTCGGTGGAGCGCCTGGACAAGTTCGCGCCGCTGGGTGACTCGAAGGACTTCGTGGCGCACGTGCAGAGCTTCGCCGAGCCGCGCGCGCTGCAGCACGAGGTGGATAAGGAGGATCACTTCCTCGTCGTCAAGTTCTCCCAGCCCGTGCAGTCCGGGGAGGAGTTCGTGATCCGCACCGTGTCGGTGGCCACCCCCACCGAAAACATCCTGGAGGGCCTGTACTTCGACTACACGCCCGAAGGAGCGCCCAAGACCATCATCACGCAGTGCCAGCAGCACGGCTTCCAGCGCATCGTGCCGTGCATTGACACCATGGACGCCAAGGCGTACTACACCACCACGATCGTGGCGGGCACGCGCTACACGAACATCATCACGAACGGAGACCTGGCGCCCGGATACCACACGGAGACTGGAGTGCCTATCTTCCACCCGGCGTCTGAGGTGCTCGGCGTCGAGGACTCGTCCCGCCACGTGCTCAAGTACTACAACCACAAGGTGAATATGGCGCCGTACCTGTTCTTCTTGGGTGTGGGGACGTACGAGACGTTCCGCCGCACATTGGAGTTCCCGGATGGCGACACGACGCTGCTGGAGATCTTGGCGTTCCCGGGCTACTTCGAGCCCGCGGATGCCAAGGCTGCAGTCAAGATGCTTCACGACTCTGTGCTGTGGGTGATGGTGAGTCTGGGCCCGGAGGCCTGTCAGCATCACGACGAGCGCAAGCGTATCTACGAACTGCTGGAAGAGCGCGAAGCCCTCAAGGCTAAAGAGGGCGAGCTGTGCCTTGGACCAAACGAGGAATACGTGAAGAATCCTCTGAGCGATGCTGATGCTGCGCGTCTGGCCGCCGTTCGTGCAGAGCTAAAGGAGCTGCTCAAGGTGTGGAAGAAGACGGGGTACAAGTACACTGGCGCGGTGTACCGTGAGATCGCTATGGAGAACTCGTACTACGGTGGCATGGAAAACGTCGGTAACACCACCATAGTTAGCTCGTGCTTGTGCCCTAGCTGCCGCATGGACGACAAGTCGTACGAATACATGGAGCACGTCAAGGTTCATGAGTACTACCACAATATTAACGGCAGTCAGGTGACTGGCCAGTCTCCCTTTGAGATCTGGCTTAACGAGGCTGTCACGGTTCACATGGAACGCAAGCGTGCTGCGGCCATCTTCGGTGAGGACTACAGTCGTCTGAGCGAAGTCTTGTACATGTTCACTCCGGCTATCGGACCTCTTGCGCAGGACAAGTCGGCGACATCTTTGTCTGTTGAGCCGCAGGGTTTTAACCAGACGCAGGAGCTTGTTTCCGTTGTGACTTACTCGAAGGCCCCTGAGTTCGTGCGCATGGTTGAGCTGCTTCTGGGTGAGGCTAGTTTCCACAAGGCACTTGATATGTACCACACAAAATATGCGTTTGGAAATGCCACGTCGATGGAGTGGATCAAGTGCATGGAGGAATGCTCTGGTCTGGACTTACAGAACCTGGCCAAAACGTGGTTGAACCGCCCGGGCCACCCCGAGGTGAGCTACTCGACGGAGTACAATGCTGCTTCGAAGGAATACGTTGTGGAAATCTTGCAGACTGGCTTTGAGGACAAGCCCGTGGAGAACAACGGTCCGTGGGAGATTCCGATCGACTGGTCGCTTGTGAAGAATGGCAAGTCTCTGAAGAGCGGTGTGTTCCTCGTGAAAACGAAAGAGGCGAAGCTAGTGATCCCGGATGTAGCGGAGGAACCGGACTTCCTTTCCTTTGCCCGCAGTTGGTCATTCTTCGGCAAGTCGAAGCAGACGAATCCGTCTATTGCGCAGCTCACGAAGCAGGCATTGTCTGATCCTGATGCTGTCAACAAGTACCAAGCCTACCGTGCCGTGGCAGATACGGAGAAGGCGAAGGTAATTGAGGGGCTGTTGAATGACGACAAGCAAGTGGTGATTTCGCCTGAGTTCGTGGAGCTACACGGTTCCATCCTGTTCTCAGACGAGCTAACTCCATCTGCGCGTGCGCTGACATTGGTCGAGGCCAAGACAATTCCAAGCCGTGATGATCTGAGTCACCATTACGCTGCCGTAAAGGAGGCGACGACGGCGTTATTGCAGGCTGTTTGGGCTAAGTACTCGGCGAAGATCGAGGCGGCATACACTAAGCTGTGCGACGCCGCACACCCTGGCCCTCACGTGGAGCAGTTCCAGGAGCGTGCTTTGAAGCGCCACCTTCTACTCCTCGTCGTGGCTGGTGGGAAGATGCCTGTGCTCAATACGACTCCGAAGGTTACGCCTACGGTGGCGCCGTCCAAGCTCGCGCTTGACCTGCTCAAAAAGTCTACTTTCGTGACGGACAAGGCTACTGGATTCCGTGTCGTGTTGGAAGACGAGACTTTTGCGGACCGCACGAAGGTGCAGGAAGAGATTTTCGAGGAGTGGCGAAAGACGCCTGACATGTTGACGAAGTACATTAGTATCGTGAGCAGTTTGAACTCGAAGGACGTGGGCAAGCAGATTATTAAACTGCTGGCGAACCCGAGCTTTAATCCTGCGCAGTCGAGCCACGGACGTACACTGTCGCGTTGCCTCTCACAAATCCGCGATTTCTCGCTGGCGACGGATGAGGGTCTCGATGTCATGGTCGAGGCGTTCGTGAAGATCGGCAAGGTGAACCAGATGTCTGCGTACCCGCTGCTGCAGTGCTTCGACCACCTGGACCGCTTCGATGATGAGACGAAGGCTAAACTGTTTGCGACGCTGCAGCGCATGCAAGACTCGATCGACAAGAAGAAGGAAGAGTCGTTGTACAACCAGCTCAACATCATTTTGGAGAAGAAACCGTAAGTGATGTAGCCAGGCTTGTCCAGTCTTTGCCTACGAAGTAGTTGTAGTCGCGATGCTCTTTCCGTGTGAAGAAGTAATCAGCTGAATGAATATGTTTCAGAGCATTGAAAGTCGAAAATTCACTTCCTCAATCGGCCTTGTTCGGCGCCTCTTCGTGCGCAATGCTAAATCTTGCAACCACTCCATGGAGAAGCATGACCTAAAGGTGTTTCTTGTGTTGATGCTACATCACCTCGCCTCGGTGTCGCGTCGCTTTATCTACCTCGTTCAGATATGTGCGCGACTCGCTCAACACTATGTAGGCATTGTTGCAAGGTCTTCTCAAGCGTTAAAGCTCAAGCTGTGGATGCAGCGAATCTCCAAACGGCTCTGGTTCCGAAAGTGCCGCAATGCTTTGGGTCACTGCGCCGCTTTCGTTCTCGGCTCTTCTTACGAGGACGAGCGAGTAGCGTTCACTGCCCCCGAGCTCGTGAAGAACGATGCCTACCGCGATCGACTGCTTGTTTCGGAAATTGAGGACCTTGTGGCCTTGAGTGATGCCCTTCGGCTCACATTACCCCAACGGAAAGCATACTTCCAGTGCTTCTTGCACCTTGACTTCATGCGTCGATCAAGCGTTACACGTGCAGAACTACTGCGATATTGCAATTTACGAGCATCCCCACTCACAAGTTTTATGCTGCCGAATGCTGAACAAGCTACACATCGAGATGCACCACATCGTTGGGATATCATGCAATTGCTGGTAGCATGTTTCTCTGTTTGTACAGCAGATATTGTCGAGGTACGGGGTTGGTTGTTACGGAAAATGTAAGTTTGCTGTTTTTATTTAACTGGTTGTTTTGTACTGCAAAGCTAGTGCAGCTGACCGTGGCAAGAGCTGTCCAGCCGACAGAATCTACGACGGCTGACGGAAGTGACGAAGATAGCTCCACGCAGGATGGGAATGATATCATGGCTGACCAAACCACCAAATTGAAAGATGGGGGGCAAACGAATCGAAGACACCCATCTGCCATCTGTCAGCAGATTGATCAGTGTCTAGCCTTTTTCGTTGGCGTTCCCGATTCTTTTGAACGCAGTTTGCAAGCCTTATTGCGTGCGCTATATGATGAAGACGGAGTCATGTCACGCATCAGCTTCCTGGAGATCCACGGTGTGGACACCATATTCGATGTGGTGCGGTTATTTCCAGGTTAGTTGCCACTTCCTTTTGGCTTTAGAAGTGGGAGAAGATAGACTCTCTCACCCCGTGCACTCTCACTGACTGTCAAACTGCAGTACTCGTATTCCCGTGCATCTGGACACAGCGTGTGATTCGAACACGTATTCTTGGAATCAAGACATGGCAGTGTCTGCAAAAGCGCCGCATGCAACTTCAACCGAATCTTCCCGCTGGTAAATTTTTCCTGTCTGTTGATGATATTGTAGCTGCTTCTCAAGTTCAACTACAACAAAAACTCAACCGAGATTATGGTATTTTGACACCTAGTGGTGATCAGAGAGATTTTAACACTCGAACGACTGCACTTCTTGATGAGCATAGTGGGGAAAGCGATTTCATTTTAAGCTCAAAATCATCCACCCCGCGCAAAGTTATACCGTGCATGTACGTTCCCAAGATTGATTTGGTTCGCTAGTGTAACTACTATCTCACAGATATGTTTCTGAAGTGGTAGTGAATTGGTCAAGTCTGACGCGGAGGCTTCATCATGTGCATTGGAAGAGCCGAACACCCTCAGAATAACCTTTGACCAGTGTGCTACTGTGGAAGAAGCTTGGCGAGTTACAGCAAACCATGCGTTAGCATCTGTTTACATTCAGTGCCTTCTTGATGATTCGCCAGGGACAAGAGAGAATCTTTCTGCGAAGTTTGAAGACATCACCGCACAGATTTTTGCTGGAGAACTTAGTCACGAACAGTCTGAGAGGATTCGGCAGCGACTCGTAAAGGTGTACGGTTATCATTTTGCTCACTCGCTGCTCGTTAAAAGCAACGTCAAAGAGCTGAATCGCGCTTCAAAAACACCGTCGGATGAGCGTCGTGCCAAGCAGCGCTACACGAAGGCATGGCGCGGCAGCGGTCTTGTCGAAGACAAATTGATCTACTGGAAAGAGGTGCGTTACGCTAGTCATTTGACATGATAAATACTGACGTAGGCATTGCTTGTGCGAGCTGTAGTTCGAGGATCCGATTGCGAAACGACCGTTTTACTACAACGTTCGTACAGGCGAATCGCGCTGGGAGAAACCTCCAAACTTTGTAGGAAAGAAGAAGGTGAGAAGGAGACGTAAAGCGAAAGCTCATCCACAGCCAGAAGTACCAACAGAAAAGACGACTTAACTCACGCATATAAAAAATCTTAACCGATCTAAAACCGCGCTCGTCTCTACATATGTAGTTCTATCCATTGCAGTTACCGAGAAACCATCACTTCGTACCCTGCCAACAGAATAGCACTAGACTCATGCAATAAGTCATAAATTGGGCTTATTTCGGCGTTGGCTGATGCGCTCACGCGCTGTGAGTACGCATCAAGGCACTTAGTCATTTCTTTCCAAGCCTGTTTTTCAGCTAATAAGCCGAAGCGGGAATCCTTTAAGCACGGGTAGCCGAGTGGTAGCTCCTTCCACGACAGCGATAAGGAAGATGATTTACCATTTGAAGGGGGTGGCGTCGAGGACGGTGATGACGACTGGCCTGTGGCAGCACGCGTATCTAGCCACTCAATATACTTGGAAGCCGTCCAATGCTTCATCTGATGTGGAAGTTGAAGCTCAGGTGGACCACGAGAAGTGAGATGGTGCCAAACATTGCTCGGGCGGATTTTGTCAATCGTAGGATCGCGAAGAATTTCGCTGTTGTCGAGAAAGATCATATGGCGAAAAGCGCGCAGCTCTGCGTAAGGTGCACCGGCGTTGCGTAGTGGTATGATGTTTTCCAGTCGCAGCTCAAGTTGGGTCATGTCATTTGCCAACCGCAGCTTCCCGTTCTCAGTAAGCGGGCGTATCAACGATGCATGCCGAATGAACACCGAGATGAGGCGCTCGACCAGATCCGCAAGGCATTTGGTAGCAAACGAAGCCACCGGGAGGCGACGCAAATGCTCGTCAAGAATAATGGTGAAAGCACGGCTAAATTCTTGCATGTACTTGGAGCCGTTTGTGCCCTGAGACGAACGAAACCCACTACTACTCCGCGGCGCATCACCTGAATTTGCCACTTTGGTAGCACTACTTTGATCACCGAAAGATTCATCGTGCATTTTTGCAAGAATACCCTCCATTAGAGCTGCAAGAGCCTGCAGGTAAAATCCTAGCAAGGCGTACTCCAATTCAGCAATCATTTCGTGACAAGGGGTCAAATTCTTCGTACACAACGTCTTGGCTTCTTTGAGAGTTACCACACCAGTAGTGATTGAGTCAGCGGTTGAAGTCACCGGTGATGCTCCTGCTTGAGACCCACTACCAGCCGCTAAAGTTTCAACTCGGTTGGACACCTCCTCGAGCGCATCATCTAGCATGCTCAGCACATTTATAAGCCCCACGTTGTGTGCCTGAGCAGGAGTTCGTCCAAAAGACGGCATTGTCGCTGCGGCTGCCTTGCCCTGATGCATTATTCTCTTCACGTTTGAACAAAACAAGTTGACAGCCTTCCGCACTTGTTGAAGTGCACCGTCCAGCAATACTGGGTCTTGACCAGCCTGCTCCAATTCCGAAAAAATAGTACGCGATAGCGTTTGCATGTCACTACGACCAGGAGGCGATGTGTGGAAATTAGAGCTCTGAGGAAACATTAGCTGGATTGGGTTTGACATCCGGCGGTAGGCTCGATCAATAAACGCATCATACAAAGGCGCCATTGAGTCAAGCAGCTGTGTACGATCGGCCACAGCTCCCGCAATTGGCACTAATTCTCGGTCCACCGAACTGTTATGCCCTTCAACCGCAGCTCCAGTCTGTGAAGACGGAGAATCCGCCAGAAACTCCACGCCCGCGCTCTGCTTTGTCGCAGCGTACAGCTCGTTTAAAACTCGTGTAGCCTGTTCTCGCATACGTGGATATTCTGCAATAAGCACCGATTTCACTGCTGTACTGTAGCCAAGTGTGGACGCGAAAAGCTCTCTCACGATAGCACAGGTGACTTCCCAAAAAGTAGCGAAGAGAGATGGCTCGTCCGGCTCAAGCACCAGATCCAAGTACTTCTTACCCGATGCCGGGTCCACCATTTTTAGTAGTACACGTTGAAGATTCCACACTTGAAGCGCATGGACGCGAATTACGTCAAAAACATCCTGAAGAGCTTTCCACAGGTCAGATTTCTGCACGATATTGCTTGCTGAAGGCCCGTTACTCGAGTCCAGCCCGTTGGCACTTGCACTACCAGAGCGCACAAGCTTGTCCTCGGATATAGCTGTTGAGCAATTGCGCTCTACTTCCTGAATCACATCATTCACCGAGGCCTGCGCTGTTGTAGCCAAGTCTCCCAGGTAGAAAAGGATCTGTAGTGCGTCGCCTATGTCTGCCTGGCTCAAGCTCTGGATGCCTGAACGCAGCGTGGTCCGCACCTCTCTCTTCAAGTTGGCAGTGAGTTTGCGCGTGGCCGGCAGTTTCGCACGCACGACACTCAGCTCCACGAAGTTTTCATCTTGCACCAGCAGCTCCATTTCCCTAATCGCGAGAGATACGGATGCCATCTCGTTCTGCCTGATGTCCCCGGTGAGTCCGCTCCCATTCTCCGCCGCGGCCCCGGTCGACGCCGCATCGGCATGGTTCAACTCCGAGCCCAGCACTCGATCCGAAAGCTGCTGGAAGCGCAGCACGCGCCGCACAATGTCGCCGCACTGCTCCACGTTGCGGTAGCGCTGAATGGTGTCGCGCAGGTTCTCGTGCTGCCCGCGCACGAGCGCCTCCAGCGAGTGCACCGACTGTTTGAGCTGCCCCACGGAGCTCTGCACCGACGTCACGTGGCCCTGCAGCTCGTCCACGGACCCCACCTGGTCCAGCAGCGTGGCGTGGTGCTCGCCGATGTGCTCCGAGATGACGCGGTCGATGCGCTGCACGGCGCCGTCCAGCCGCTCCACGAACTGCTCCGACTGGCTGGGCTCCTCCTGCTCATCTCCTGCCGCCGCGAAGCTCGTGGCGGAACTCGCACGGCGTCGAAGGGCCCCGCTGGTGTCTCGAGACGCCGAGTCGCGCGCCACAACGGCGCTGGCGATGGCGCTGACGTTGCATTCCGCGCTCAAGAACACGCCGAGCTGCGCTGCACCGCCGCACGAGAGCACAGAGAAGGTGTTAGCGGTGGGTTAGCTCGTCTGCGTGTTGGGGGGGGGGGCGCCACGTACCATCACTCCGGAGCTCGCGCACTACTGCGTCCATACTCTCCGTGTCCGCCGGCAGATACAATTATGCCAGGAGGGGGGATAGCATGACGGACGACAGGCTTCTGATGTGCGGCACACCAGTGCGGCAGTTGAAGTTTTATCTTGGAGTTTGTATGCGCCCCTGGGCTCAGCGCGAGGCAACGAAAGCGGCATTGCGGATTCCGCACTCGTCGTGGAGGACCATCACTCTGGATTCCGCACTCGGCAACGCACCGCAGGGAGGAGCATGACGAAGGAGGCGGCCGCGGGCACCAAGTGCTACGTGCCGGACGAGACGTACGTGTGGCTGCCGGCGCAGGTCCTGCGTGAGGACAAGAGCGCGGACCCCAAGCGGCCCGAGAAGACGCTCGTGCTGCGCGTGTTCCCTCCGCCGGGCGACCGCGCCGCCGCCGTGGACGAGGAGCGCGTGCTGGACTTCAATGAGCCCAAGGTCAAGGCGCTGCTGCAGAGCCTGCAGCTCGAGTCGCTGCCCTACCAGAACGAGAACCTCGGCCCGGAGGGCATCGAGGACATGACGGCGCTCAACTACCTGCACGAGGCCGCCATCCTGTACAACGTCAAGCAGCGCTTCCTGCAGAAGCTGCCGTACACGTACACGGGGGACATCTGCATCGCCGTGAACCCGTACCAGTGGCTGCCGGAGCTCTACTCGGAGCAGACGCAGTCGCAGTATCTTACCAAGGCGCGGGACGAGCTGCCACCCCACGTGTACGCGACGTCCATGGCGTCGTACAACGACATGAAGCGCCATGAAGTGAACCAGTCCATCCTGGTGAGCGGCGAGTCCGGCGCCGGGAAGACGGAGACCACCAAGATCCTCATGAACCACCTGGCGTCCGTCGCCGGAGGACTCAACGACTACACGATCAAGAAGATCATCGAGGTCAACCCGTTGCTCGAGTACTTTGGTAACGCCAAAACGGTGAGGAATGACAACAGTAGCCGATTCGGCAAGTTCACGCAGCTGCAATTCGACAGTGCGGGTACGCTTGTGGGAGCTAGGTGCAGGACGTACTTGCTGGAGAAGACGCGTGTGATTTCGCACGAAGAGGCAGAACGCAACTACCACATTTTCTACCAGCTTTTGGCGGCGAGCGGCAGCAAGGAAAAGTGGTTTCTTGATGATGCCAATGGGTGCTATAAGTATACAGGTGCTAACAAGACGATTAAGATCGAAGGAATGTCAGACGACAAGCACTTCGAGCGCACTAAAACGGCACTTGGACTAATTGGTGTCACGGAGGAACGCCAGGAAGTTCTCTTTGAAGTGCTTGCAGGTATCTTGCACCTTGGACAAGTGGAAATCCAGTCGAAGAATAACAACGAAGAGTCCGAAATCGTACCTGGCGATCAGGGATCTATCCATGCGACCGAACTTCTGGGTGTCTCCGCGGCAGATCTGGAGAAGGCACTGTGTTCTCGACAGATCGCAGTAGCTGGGGACAAGGTGACTGCTTTTTTAAAGAAAGAGAAAGCCGAGGAGTGCCGCGGGGCACTGTCTAAGGCAATTTACTCCAATGTGTTTGACTGGCTTGTAGAAACGATTAACACGTCACTCGAGAACGATAAGAAGATGCGCCATCATGTTGGTATTCTTGACATATTTGGTTTCGAGCACTTCCAGCACAACTCCTTCGAGCAATTTTGCATCAACTACGCCAACGAGAAGCTTCAACAAAAGTTCACGCAGGACGTCTTCAAAACTGTGCAGATCGAGTACGAAGCGGAAGGCATCGTCTGGAGCCATATCGACTTCGCTGATAATCAAGATGTAATTTCCGTGATCGAAGACCGTCTCGGTATTATATCTCTTCTCAATGATGAAGTGATGCGACCCAAGGGCAACGATGAGTCACTTGTCTCCAAACTCTCAACCATTCACAAGGACGAGCAGGACGTCATAGAATTCCCACGCACATCACGCACACAATTCACGATCAAGCACTATGCCGGTGCCGTTACGTATGAATCCCTAGGTTTCCTCGAAAAGCACAAAGATGCGCTTCTTCCTGATCTGTCCGACCTGATGAGGGGGTCATCCAAGGAGTTCCTTAGGATCATATTCGCCCTAAAGCTCTCCAGTCCTAGTGCCACGCGCAAAAAGAGCAACAGTAACGCCCGAGGTGTCGGCGGTCGTGCTGCGGGAGGTGCACTAACGGTGGCAAACGTTGGTACTCAGTTCAAGGACAATCTCAACGAACTAATGACTAGCATTCGACAAACAAAAGTGCACTACGTGCGTTGTATCAAGCCCAACAAGAACAAAAGTCCAAGCGAGATGGATCAGCTTATGGTCGTGTCGCAGCTACGCTGTGCTGGTGTGATAGAGGCGATCCGCATTTCTCGCGTCGCGTATCCGAACAGACTGCTGCTAGAAGAGCTTGTGGACAAATTCTGGGTTTTCGACGTGCAGCATCGGAATACAGATGTTCCTGTCAAAAAGCGGTGTCAGGCACTGATGGAAAAGATGGAACTCTCCTCGCCTGAGCAATACCAAATTGGTCTGTCTCGTATTTACTTCCGATATGGGATTCTTGAGCAAATGGAGGACAAAAAGGCGGTGAGATTAGACTTGCAAGCCCGGCATTTGCAGCATTATATGCGAGGTTTTAGCTGCAGGCTACGCTATCTCCGCAAATTGCAAGCGATCGTCAAGTTACAGGTATTTGCATCTTTCGTGTTGCGGTTTGAAGCATCTGTCTAACTGTTCGTATATCACTTACCTCTGGTTATTTAGTCGGTTGCTCGGTGTGTCATCATGATGAACCGGTACCATTCGTTCAAGGGTGCAGTGATTGCCCTCCAAGCGCACTGGCGTGGATACAAGGGTCGCTGTATTGCACTTGAAGCCAAGAAAAATAAGAGCGCGATCATTATTCAGAAATACTTTCGTCGCTTTATGAAGCGGTAAGTGTTCTTTACAGCGGTGATACTTACAAACGTATCAGTGGCTAACTTATATACCGACTTGCTTTGCTGCAGCAAGCAATTCAAGGATGAGCGGAAGGGCGCTGTGAAGATCCAAGCATTCCTGCGCATGAAATACGAGCGACCGAAGTATATGAAAGCTCTTCAAGAGAAGAAACAGCAAGCTGATATGGAGTATCAGCTAAGCAAGCTGCAGGAGCGTCTGCATGACGAGCAGCGACGGAATGCTGAGCTTAAAAAGGATCGGCTGTCCACATCATCTAATGACAGCCAACTCTACACAGAGACCAATGGGACACGTTCTCGTGGTCGCTCTACTGCTCACATGTGGATGGCCGATGCTGATGGCATCATCAGCCAGCTCAACGAAGAGGCAGGACGTCTGCGCAAAGAAAACGAGGAGCAGCGCGCTCTCACAGCGCAGCTGAAAAGTGAGATTGAAAAGCTCAAATTTGATCAAACGGTTTTAACGGCGAACTTTCAGGTTAAAATCCGCGGCTTTCAAGATACGGTAAGATCATTAAGCGTTGCCTCCCCATTTTGCTAATTGTTTCACTAAAACCCACCTTTGCAGATTCGAGAAAAGGATAAGAAACTCGAAGCGGTGGAACGAGAGTGTGTCAAGCTCCGTGAAATTGTAGGCTCTGATCCAGCGCTCTCAAGTCAAAGATCTATGCGAAAGGACCGTCGATCCGTGTTCCGAAGACTGGGTTCCAAAAAGGAGTTTGATGACTCTGGCGATGCAAGTCGAGCTTCGACGGCCATGCAAGCAGCTCTCGCTCAGAAGTCAGCAGAAACGGCGCAATTTCTTCGGCAGTCTGCGCAACGTATGTCACGCGCAACGTTGTGGCGAAATAGCAGTGGTGGTGACAGCGACAACGAGAATCGTTTTTCTGGAAGTGACATGGGCGACTCTGTCGACCGCCCATCGCTTCTGCAAGAGGTAAGTGCGGCTGGTGCTGGGGCCATGGAGTCTCTGAAAAATAGACTCACTGCCGTAAAGGATAAGTATTACGGCGATGAGGGGGTTTCCGCAGCTTCCCGCCAAAATGCCGAGCTGCGGAGAGCTTCTGCTGCAAGGGAATCGTTTAACTTGGACGCACTGCCACTTCCTCCTGGTTGGGAAACTCGCTTGTCGCGCTCAAAGGGCAAAGGATATTACTGTAATCCGACATTACGCATCACGCAGTGGGATCACCCTGCCATCGAGCCAATCAAAGCAAAGAAGCAGGCAGCTGCGGCTGGGCAGCGATCGAAAAGGTAAGAAGGGTGTTGTAATGTTTTGCCGAGCATTAATTTTAATTGCCTCTTGTGTAAATCAGGAGTGGAACGACTGTCGGAAGCCCGCCGCGGGATTCAATAGGTAGGTTAGGGTGCCTTGTACAACTATTACTACTGTAGTATGTGTGTGCTCTGGACTTATCGAGTCGTTTCTTATTGCAGACGGCGTACTTACAATGGAAGGCCACATCTAGAAGGTGTCTAGTGAAGCACATGAGACTGGGGTTCGTTTCGTGGAGTACAAGGGCAATGGTGTATCAGCGCGTACGCATTCCGTTTTGACTCATATGTAACTCAGTTGGACCGCACTATAGTCCGTTTGGGCGGGATCCATCGTACGCTGCATATGCGTCGCTTTGAAGATCGCCTTGCTGGCTCCGTGCTATATACTCTTTCTCGTAGCATCCCTGGCATAGGTAGGTGTCGTCTTTGGAATTCCACACCTCTGCAAATACCATGCTGGGACCATTCGCACGGCAGGATCCGCATAATTGACAGTCGTCGGGTTTATTCCAGCTCTGCTTCATTCGCCTCGGATTGTAGAAAAATTGTTCGCCTAGCAGAAATAATACCACAAAATGTTAGTGGCAAGGATAAAATGACATTGCACTTTGTACACTCATCAACTTACCAAGTACATTGTCCGTCATGATGACCCAGCGGTTTTCGTACTCCAGTTCATCCGAGCCTAAGCCCGTTGGCTTCTGAACCGTAAGCTTCCCGGTTAAGGTGTTGCGGTATCTCGGCGCATGGGTTTCTGTGTCGAACTCCTTTACGTAGAGCTCTGCAAGCATTCGACGCAGCAACTTGCGCGCTGCAAACGCCCGAAAGGCGCACTGAATACTCAGTGCACTCTTCTGGCGGGCTGCACGCTCATGGGCGTTTTCTGCAAGCTGCATCAATATTATCCAGTCAAGAAAAGCATCATCCCAGCCATACTTATAAGGATACCCACCAATCGCTCTTCCTCGTCGTTAGCCAGCTTTTGTAAGAAGTCTGCCTCCGCCTGTAACCACTTACTCTCTGTCTGCACAGCTCAAGCACACGAATATGTTAAAACTCTAGTAATGTGACCCGCGTGGAATTTTTGTGGTCGTCATCATTACGTACTTGGCGTCGCTCATCCTCGGTTTCTTCCGCCGTAATTTCATGCTGCGCACGCTCAGCGACTTCCCGTCTAGGAATGATGACCCCATTTGCCTTGTACTTTGCTGCAAGCTGCTTTGAGCGCTCTTTCACACGCTGATGGAGTTGCGAGTGTAGCTTTTCCCACTCGCCTTGGACCTCTTCGAGTTGTAGTAGCTGTTCAACTAACTTGCCACGCTTTCGAACTTGTTCCGCGATCGTGTTGTCCCACTGACTTTTCAAGCGTTCGTATCCTTCTTTCTCTTGAAGCTTAAGATTCTCTTTCTGGGCCACTTTCTCTGCTTTGAAGGCTTCCCACTCTCGCTGTCGCCGTCGATGCACAATCTTTTGCTTTTCGATACCATCGATGCGGAGTCGTTTCTCCTTGTAGTCGGCTTCTTCACGCAGTTTGTCATATTTATCCGTCACCTCGCGTCGGTGACGTGCTGCCTGTTGCGCGGCATCTTCGGATAGTTTTAACATCCTCAACTCAATCTCCTGTCTTGCTTCCTCGTCCCGAATTTGTCGAGCTCTTCGCTTATCGGCAACAATTTTCCGGAATAGGCGTTGCAACCGGCAAGCCATCTGCCCACGCACGAACTCGCGGAATGTTTCTCGCTCCCGTTGTAGTGACGCCATTTCACGGTAGTAATACGCCAATAATCTTTGCCGTGCTTGAATTCTTCCCAACCGACCGCGATAGACGCGCTGGATACGAATGGCAAGAAGGTTTTGACGTCGCAGCTTTCGGAGATGCCTTGTGAAATGAGCTCGCATGCGAAAGGCACCTTGTACGGCTAAGACGGCTTGGAGTTTTCGCCAGGCCTCTTCAGCTAGCATTCTACCACGCATGCCACGAAAGACGCGTTGTATCTCCAGCGCTGCGATACTCGCCAGTGCATAACGACGTAGCGCACCAAAAGCAGCACGTTGTTTAATGCGTGTCGTAATTGTGTACGCAAAAGTTACTGTTGCTCGAGCCATTTTGCGATCTCTGGCATGTTGTGCCCAGGTGTGGAAGCAAAACCGCGTAACTTTGGTATCGTTGTAGTAGCGCAGGCGCCGCAAGATTCGCCTGTTGTGTTCCCGTCTTCTAGCTCGGTAAACAAAGTCACGGTAAATAGAGACGCTCAGCTCATCCACGACAGTCGTGTGTGGCGTCATTCTGTGAATTACCAGTGTTCGTAATGGTGGAAGCTGCAGCAGTCGCTTGAAAACGCGCAAGCTAATTCTTGACGATGATATCGCAGAAGTAAAGCTGGGGGAGGACAATGAAAGAGGTGCCGTTCGGGTGGACGGTAGCATACCGAGTGCGGCTCGAAGCTAGGAGAAATTTGAGGTAGCACGCAAGTAAGTAGTGATGCTGCAAAGTGCTTACGATGAAGCAACTTACCCTGTCGGATACTAGGTGAGAAGCAGCGGGGTTTCGCATCGCGTGAGTGAACATCAGCGTCACATCGTCGGCGCCGATTGCGTCGGAGTCGTTGAGTTCCAGGCAACCACTCGAGGAAAATACGCTAAATGCCCAGATCATGTGCTTCCGCATTGTCAGCAGAGGTTCCTGAAACATCCTGTAGGGCATTTATCGTAAGTTCGTGATCTTAGATTTGTCAGATACGGGATTGAAACATTACCTGACTGCGATGAGCAAAGTTCTCCAATTGAGCACAGGTATATTGTCAGCTGACCGCTCGCAGCAGAACTGCAACCTTTCCAGATGACGACCGAGAGCCAAACGCGCGGCAATTCTTGCAGTATTCTGGTCTTCTGCATTGTTATCTTGATCTGTAGGCTTGTCTTGTTTAGCCTTGCGACCATGGCCAGTTTTCTTTCCTTCAATGCGGTGAAGAGTTATCGCTACTGGTGGAATGCCAAAAATGTGCCGAACCACACTAGTAAACCGTGCCTTGGTAACGAGGTGGTGTGGGAATGCACGGAAGAAGTTTTCGTAGAGTGCACGGTCGTCTCCCGCCAAACGGATGCTATGGAAGCAAGGTGCCGACATGAGCTTCATCTACAGTAATAACCGAGAATTGCATGAGCGTAAAAATGTCAAACCTAGAACACCAACAGTACTTACCAGTTGCAAGATTTCCCGCCACCTCTTGGTCTGAAAAGCTTCGAGTGCTGCATATCCAGGTGTGGTTATCCGCGATGGTATTTCCGTGATGATCCATGGTGCGTCTTCTTGGTGTTGAATTTGCTGGTGTCTCACAGCTTTCCTCTTCTCCCTGTCGCCGATGTTTCGTTCCGACAAAGGGTCACATTGTGACCCATTGGGACCGCCATATTTATTGTCGTCTTGGCAGTCCTCTCTCGATGAGGCTAATATTCGGGACTCCAGATCCTCCAGCTGTGCGTCCAAGGAAATAATAGTCTGCTGATTGTCATCGTCTTTGTTTTCTTCCTCCTTTTGGCGGTCGGCATCCCGAAGAGAAGGAGCCAGCACTACGTCGTTATCGTCAGTACGAACCATGGCATCTACGACTGTTGCAGCATCCTCTTCGCTAAGCGCCTTTTTGAAGTGGTTGCATCGAGACCAATAGGTCATTCGCGTTTGGGTTTCTGCTTGGACGTGATCTGCCAAGACGCGAACGTGCCATCAACGGTCGGGGTAGATAGATCGGTCATGCCGATACCAGGTCCCGTTAAAACAGGTTTCGGCGACGAATGCTTGGGGCACATGGGTTTGGCCGTCGATTAACACTTCATAATTTAGAGCACTCTTTAGTGGACCTACATCCACGCCTGCTGCCGCTGCTCACCTACGCGATAGACGTATCCTCGGGGCTGATGAGCGCGTCGACAAAAGCCTTATCACCTGAGCCGCTTTCGATCATGTGCTGAATAGACAAGAACCCGTCGCCGTTCATACGGAGGAACGTCTCGTTGGAGTGCGCTAGCGCCTTGAATGCCTGCTGCAGCACCGCGACATGGAAGGTAGCCGCGCACCCCCCAGAGTAGTCGCCGTCTGCCGACGACGCGCACGAGAACTCGATAAAGGCCGTTGACGTGGGCGCGAAGTCGATCTCGCAGGAGCCCGTCCCCGACGTGGCGCTGAGACTCAGACACTTGGCCTCCGACGTGTCGTCGGGGCTCCTGCTGTCCGCGTCGGCCATGGCGATGGTCACACTCGCCGCACTCGGCAGGTCGTAGAGCTCGGCGAACGCGTCACGCAGCGGCTCGGACTGCATGATGCAGCGCGCCACCACCGCCGACTGCTCGAAGGCGCTCTCGAACTCCAGCTGGCCCATGTCGCCGCCCTCGTGCTCCAGCACCTGCATCGAGCACTCGCACATGACGCCGCTGTCTTCCACGACCAGCAGCAGGCTGGCGCTCTACATGCACGACCCCCGTCACAGATGAATCAGTGTCTCCACCAGCTCTCCCGCCGTTCTCCCCTGTTCTACCCTCGTTCTACCTCGGGCTCGTACGTCATCCGCAGCGACGTCGTGGCCAGCGCCGCGGGCCCGAACATGGAGAGGCACTCGATCAGCAGGTTCACGTCGAGCGCGAAGCTCAGCTGCTCGTCGTCCTCGTCGTCCTCGTCGTCGAGCGCCTCGTGGGTCTGCGGCGCCGCGCCGAACGCGTAGCTCTCGAACAGCTCGCGGCCGATGGACGTCTTGACCTGCAGCGACTTGCCCTTGGAGTGCGCCGTGAACAGCAGCCCGCGCCGGTCCACGTCGCAGCGCACGCGCTGGTCGCGCTTACCGTGCGCCAGGCAGCTCAGCAGCGTCACCAGGATCTTCACGCTCTCGGACGAGCACGTCAGCGTCGGCAGCGGCCGCGCGCTCGCGTCCGTGGCCGCCACCACGTCCTCGTCGTCGCTGCTCCAGGCCATTTTCCGCTTGGGAAGGTTATTGTGAACGTCTGGGGCATTTGATTGGTCGAGAAGTTGGACGGGGATGGTGTTCTATTTGCCTTTGGGTCCCGCCGAACCTTATTCAACAAGGAGCCGCACGCGCTGCGGACTTCGCTGGGAATTTCGGGCTTTGGCTTGCTCTGCGCTCAAAAGGTGTTGCGCGTGCTACAGATTGCAGGTTCACGAATCATGGCCTAGGTCTTCTCAACCCCGCGTTCTCGTGCATTCGCCCCAATTTCGTCGTATTGCTGGGGACGACAATGGAAATGAGTGTAATATGGACTCATGCGAGGACATACACCGGTTAACCTGATGAAGTGCTTGTGATGGTGTACATTCCGGTGCTTGGGTATGCAATCCCGTGACGACCCACCAAGATGTGCAATTGCATATTGTCCATCGAAAAGCTTTGCGCGATGGATACACGACCGAATCGATATCGCTGCCGCTCACCTGGCCAGCAACGGATATCTGTACTGAGGCTATTGCTAGCACCGTGATGACTTGTTAGACATAATGTGTGTTGCAAGCGCATTTGATTCTGTTACCATGGCCGTGGACTGAGGATACTGGTTGGAGTTTCGTTGTCAACCACAACTCGTATGATACGCTGTAATTAATTGAAGACTTGGACAGGTCAACGTGGTGATCAGCTTTTGCTACGGACTCTGACTGAACCGGTACATGTATGCTGGTAGTATACGTACAGCAACCGTCGCGTCTGTTTATTAGATCGCGCTTCAACTTTCGCGAGCTCTGTCGAAAAGGCAACTGAAAGACCATCACTCTGTACGTTGAAGAAGCACACACCTGGTTGCAAGTGACCGCAGTTGGCCGGCCAAATCCCACACCCACCGACCAGACTGTCTCGAGCGGATCAGACCTCTGACCGCCGATTCAACAACAGCAGTCTGGTGGCCAGAGGGCACGGCAAAGGCACCGCTCCATTACCGGTACTGCACGGTACGGTAATTCCGTCACCGTGACTCACGCGACCCGCGCTCGGCAGTTTGAGCGTGTTCATTATCCGCCGCAGACTGCGACGCCTCGAAATCGCTTCCACGTCGCGGTCGGCGTCCGCGTGTTCTCCGCCGTGGTCGGTCGCACTGCAATTTCGCCGCCTCGGGTCGATCGAGATCGGTGGCTACAGACTCAAAGCAGGACATCCGGGCGGGAGCCGCGCGGGGATGTGCGATCTGAACGCCACCCAAAGCCGGCACCGCCGCGCTGAGTGATCCGCCTATGCTGCGGCGCAGTGACACTCGGCGACCAGCGACGGACGCGGTACCGCCGCCGCCATACTGAAGCCCAGTGAGTCACTGAGTGACGCCGTTAAGTTCGTGTTAAGTGCGCGCACCTGTTTTGACCGCGCAGCTCCGAATGTCTCGGCGCAGGGCCGTGGAGAAGACGGAGCTGCTCGGCGGCGGCGGCGACGCCATGGCCAGTCCCCAAGTCCCCGCGCGCGAGCCCGTGACGCTCAGCGCCGCCGCCACGCACTCCGAAGACGACGACGCCGAGCGCGCGTCGCTGCTGTCGCTACCGCTGCTGAGTCCGCCGAGCGCCAAAATGGGCGTGCACAAGGTCGGCAAGCAGGGCGCCATCGTGCTGCTGTGCTGCATCAACCTGCTCAACTACATCGACCGCGGCATCATCCCGGGCGCACCCGAGAAGTTCAACCAGTTCATCACAGACACGCTGGGCGTGAGCGTGCTGCGCCAGTCCGTGTACTTCGGGCTGCTCACGTCGGCCTTCATCGCCAGCTACTCGATCTTCTCCATCGTCTTCGGCTACTACGCGCTCACGCACCGCCCCTTCCGCATCATCGCGCTGGGCATGAGCGTCTGGGTCGTCGCCGTCGTCATCTGCGGCATCGCGCAGGCCGCCGAAAGCTACTACGTGCTCATCGCCGGCCGCCTCATCAGCGGCGTCGGCGAGGCCTCGTTCCAGTGCACGGCCACGCCGTTCATCAACCGCTTCGCGCCCCCCGAGAAGCGCTCGCTGTACCTGGGCATCTACCTGGCCTCGATCACGGTGGGCACGGCCATCGGCTACATCTACGGCTCCATCTTTGCCAGCTCCGGGCTGGGGTGGGCCGGGGCATACTACGTGGAGGGCGTTCTCATGGTCGGGTTCATTGTCTGCTGCCTGACGATCATCCCGAACGAGCTGAACCAGATCCCGGTCAAGGAAACGGACTCCGAGGTGATCGAGGACAAGCAGGGAGATTTGCCTGCTACGCCCGAAGACCTGGAGAAGGCCAGCGCGACGGCGTTCCTGGAGGACAAGGGCCGTGGTCTGCCCATGCCCAAGCCGTCGTTCCTCGCCGAATGGTGGGGCATCTTCAGCTGCCTGCCGTTCATGCTGATCATCCTTGGACATGCGGCGTACACGTTCTCTCTTGCTGCTATGAGCACCTTCAGTCCTGCTATCTTCATCGGTCTGGGGCTCTTTGAGAGCGAGACGACGGTGTCGCTCATGTTCGGTGGACTTGTGGCCATTACAGGCACCATTGGTACTCCTGTGGGAGGAATGCTCGTCGATTGGCTCGCGAAGAAGAAACCAGACGAGATTGGCCGCCGCTGCATGATTTCGGTCTACGCGCTGTTTTACTTCATGCTCGCGTCCGTTGTGTTTGGACTCATCATGGTGGCTGTCGCTAGCACTAAGATGCTGTGCTTGATCTTCCTCACCCTGTGTCTCTTCTTTATGTGCGCGCTCTCCGTGCCTGAGACGATTGCCGTGCTCGAGCTCTTCCCCAAGTCGCGCCAGTCGATGGCTGTTGCTGCGAACACGCTGATTATTCACGCGCTGGGAGATGTTCCGTCCCCTATCGTTTTAGGCGCTATTAAGGATGCGTGGGCTCCGCACTGCGGTACCGTGGCAATTGACGGGGAGGCGAAGCTGAACCCTCGCTGTTCGGAGGACCACGCGGGTCTTCGCGACGTGCTGCTCTTTGCTGTGGTTTGGCTTGGCTGGGGCGTTATGCTCTGGGGTGCTTCAGTTGTTGTGGTGAGGCGGAGGCAAAAGGAGGAAAAGCGTCGCGCTACCCGAGCTGGTTTGATCGAAAGCTCGCTATAAGTCGCTTCACCTTTTGAATCAACGCAGAATCTAACCTGTGAAGACTGCTGATCGTGGACGGTGATCCGAATAGGAACCAGAAACACAACTAACTGTAAATAGGAGTTTGATGAACTCTTGTGTTTCGCAAATACTACTGCAGTAATGTGCAAGCCTTCCACACAACAGTTGATGCAGGTTGAGTGCCTTCGCAGGATACGAGCGTCTGGTGATTTTCGTCTGAAGTATTAGTTGCTTATCCACTCCTCTCGCATTATCTACGCCAGTAGAGTACCCTGCCTGCCTCGCTCGCTTCTCACGAAAACAACACAGAACTCAAGCAAGTTGGGCTAGCGAGATCCTCCTCTGTGCTTACCGTATGCCCATCGTTTTCGATGCCTACAAGTTCTTGCGATGCAGGATGGAAGCTCCGTACTCCTCATACTCGCTCTTGGTGATCCACATGTTCTTGAACGTAGCCAGCGAAGCCAAAATGGAGCCACCAATCCACGTGGAGTAAATGCGGGTGGGCGGTGCCGAGATGCGAATCTTAATATCCTTAGGAGCTTTCTTGCGCACCTCGGCCAGCAGACGGTCGCCAAAGCCCGGGAAGAGCGTTGAGCCGCCGGAGAGGATAATCTGCGAGAAAAGCGTCTTGCGCAGGTCCATATCCGACTTCATGATAGCTTGCACCAGACACTCATGCACCCCCCGCGCCTCCGAGCCGATAATCTCGGGGCGGAACAGCACTTCGGGTGCACGGAACTTCTCCGGGCCGATCTGCAGAAAACGCAACCGAGAGCCATCGCACCTTTAGAGCACAAGAAAAGGAAAACAGTATCTCCACACGATAACTCACGTTGAGCAGCGTGCCGTCCGGCAGGTAGTAGGCGGAGGTGTCGTCTCCCGACGAGCCGGTGGGCTTGATCTTGGCGCTGAGCATGTCCTTGACGGCGAGTGCCGACTTCTCCGCTTCCAGCTGCTCCTCCTTGGTGGGGTTGAAGGCCACGTAGCAGAGCTTCTCCTTGATCTCTCGCACGACCTCCCGCTCCGCGGACGTCTGGAAGTTGTACCCCGCGCGGCGCAGCAGCAGCTGCAGGTGGCGCGTGACGTCGCGGCCGGCGATGTCCATGCGCGTGATGGCGTGCGGCAGCGTGAAGCCCTCGTAGACGGGCACGACGTGCGCAACGCCGTCGCCCACGTCCAGCACGACGCCCGTGGTGCGGCCCGAGGCGTAGAGGCTGAGCACGGCCTGGGGGGACACGAAGAGCGACGGCACGTTGAAGGCCTCGAAGAAGACCTCGCCCGCGCGCTGGCGGTTGGCCACGGGGTTCAGCGGCGCCTCCGTGAGCAGCACGGGGTGGTCCTCGCTCTGCACGTTGAGCATGTCCTTGGAGTAGACGTGCTGCCACACGCGGTGCATGCTGTTCCAGTCCGTGACCACGCCGTGCTCCATGGCGTACTGGATCTTGAAGAGCCCGCGGTGGTGCTGCACGCGGTTGCCCACGAACACGTCGCCGCCCTCGTACGCGCCGCCGGGCATCATGCGCGTGTGCTTGGCGGAGCCCACGAAGGACGGGAACACCACCTGGGGGGTCTCTCCGCCGGCGAATCCCGCCTTCATGAGGCCGCTGCCATTGTCGATCACCAGCGGCTGGTTGCCCAGCACTGCGCTCGCCATGCTCGGACGTGTGTGTGTGTACCGGTATCTGCGTCGTCGTGGGGGGGGCACCCAGTTCCTCACCCCCTTTTGACAACGCTTCTGCTAGGACACCGCAAAGTGGAACGCGTCCGAAGCACCGCGGCACTTCCCCCCGGACAGAGAGCGCCCCGCATTCCCCAACTGGAGCTCGAGTGCGCACTCGCCCCGATGGACGCGCAGCGCGAGGTGGCGGCGCTGCTGCTGCAGGCCCAGCGCGCGCGCGCCAACGCCGAGCAGACGGAGCTCTTCCGCCACGCGCAGGAGATCGCGCAGCACCGAGACCCGTCGGGCAGCGAGCGCCGCGTGCTGCGCCACGCGCTGCCCATGCTGGCGCAGCTGGCGCAGCTGCGCAACGCCGCGCTGGTGGCGGCCATCCTGCAGCTGCTGGCGCAGGAGGCCGACGCGGCCAGCGCCGAGGCCGCCCCGGCGCTGCTCGCGGGGCTCTTGGACGTGTGCCACGCCGTGCTGCTGCTCGGCCACTCGACGGAGAAGAACGCGGCGCTGGCGCTGCAGCTGGCGCTCGCCAGCCTGCACGCCAGCTTCCTGGCCGTGCTGCGGGCGGAGAGCGAGGGCCGCGCCCCCGCCGAGCCCCGCAGCGCGTGGGACGCCACCGTGCGCTGCGTGGAGGCGGCGGCCGACGTGGTGGCCGCCCCGCCCGAGGCCGGCGACGGCAACCGCAGCCCCGCCGTGTGGCTGCGCGCCTGGAAGCTCGCGGAGAGCGGCGTCATGCTCCTCAGCACGGCGCAGGACGCGTCCGTGTACAGAGACCCCATGCGCTCCAACGTGCAGCCCAACGTCTGCAGCCTGGACCGCCTGGGCGGGGCCAAGCACGAAATCCTGGTCAAGGCCCAGCTCGAGGAGTTCGGCGTCTTCCTGCTGCAGAGGATGGGCGGGGTCGTCGCCGCCGTCGCGGACGCCAAAGTCGCGCTGGCCAGGCGCGAGCTCAGCGTGGCGGTCAACTCGCTGGCGGTGCTTGCCGCGGTGCGCCCGCAGCATATGCCCCACATCTTGCCGAGACTGATCGCACTGTCGACGACTGTGGCGACGCCCGGGGCGGAACATGCTGGCCTGCAGAAGACACTGACGGCCAACTTGGTGAAGCTGTTGAGCCACCCGGCTGCCCAGCCGTTTGCGGACGAGGTGACGGATATTTTGATTGCGGTAGGCGCTTCCCAGCGTGCGTTTGCGGCGATTAGTAAGAGCAAGGAGCAGCGGAGAAGATATACCTCAGCCCCCACTGAGGCATCGTTGCGCAGGGCAAGGATCGGCAAGCGCACGGCTGCACAGTCTATCACTGAGCGAGTGGAAAATGCTAACGCACATGCCAAGCGCAGACGTGTGATTTCAGGGTCGTCGGCGGCCCCGATTTCCAAAGAGAAAGTCACGCACGATGGAATCGTGAATATGCAGGCGGTGGAGGTAGCCAACCTCGTTCTGGAGAGCTTTGCTTCCGATATGCCCACTCCTCCGCCTAACTTGATGTTAGAACTGGTACCGAGTGTCCTAAAGACACGAATGTCGGCTTTGCTGGCTAAGCTCGCGACGCCGTCCTCGGTACAAGCAATTGAGAAAAGTGCAAAGCGTATGCGTGACCCTCGCATCAGACGTGACCCGAGGTTGAAGGCTCAGAGCAAGGAACAACCGGCACTCGTACCCATTTTTGACGAGACCGCTGTCGAAGAAGTAAGTGATTGGATATCGAAGAATGCTGCAACAATTGCGGAGCCACTGGTGTCTGTCTCAGAGGACAACGTGGTTCAGGTGCATCTGAAGCCAGAAAATTCAGTATGGCAACATGAAATGGCAGTTGACGCACTTGTGAGAATTTTAGAGAATGAGTACGGAGTGAAAATTCGAGGTGATGAAGCTTTGCGCGAAGGTGTTGTCTGTCGTCTGGCCTCTAGTCCATGGCTTCTTAGCACGGATGAAAACAGCAGGCCCGTTTCAGAATCTTCAGATCCTTCGCCGAAGTTGCCGTTTGTATATCAGAAGATTTTGGACTTCGTGTTGGGCGATTATTCGGTGCGTTCAACACTAGCAACAAACTTGATTTGTCAAGAATACATCCGTGCAACAGCTTCCCAACTGGACACGACCGCTGCTCCAGTTGCGCATACTTCTTCGCTTGGCACCGCAAACTATAAAATTTATCGGACAGCCGTCAACTACTTTTTTGACGCCTTGCAAAAGAAGATGGATTTGTCATCATCGGCAGACAAGAAACTATTTGGAAACCTAGTGGCACAGCTACCCCGTATACCGGTGGAGATTCTACGTATTGTAACATCGCTATTTGGTGAAAAGACTGGAATCGTACTCGGCATTACTTTGCTACGTGACCTAGCCAAAGAGCGGAAGGCGTGTCAATCGCCGTGTCTTATGATTTTGCTTCGGTACACTTGCCACGAAGACGAGCATTATCGCAATTCTGCGATTCGATGTGTGGCTAACCAGCTGTATGGTATCGGAGCGCTAAAAGGCGATATCGAGGAATTTGCCATTAAACTTGTGAACTCACTGCGGGAGCCTGTCAAGAGCACCGAGTCGAGCACAAAAGATGAGGATGAGGTCATGCCTGAGGCTACTGGAGGCGACGAAGATGGTGAAAAGGCGATCAACAAAGAACACGTTGAGTCAGCTGCGGAGGATAAGGGTGCTTGGCTTAAAGTGCAAGTGGAGCGGATTACACTTGCTGAGAAGGACACCAGCCAAGAGCTACGTACCTACGCTGTCGAAGTTCAATGCGAAACTGATCTTTCAAAGGCTTTGGACAGCGAACCTGAAATTTTGCGGCGGTTGGAATTGTATCTGGCACTGTGTGCTAAGAAACCTTCATTGTTGACACACCTGGTAGCCACCTATGCGTACGCTTCTGAGACAGTGCGCCAAGTGATTTTCCGTGCCATTGAAAAGCTCATCAAGCATCTAAAGCAACGCGGAAGTGTGAATGTTGTCGCTCAGCTGCATGGGTACGAGCCAAACGCGCTTGGGCTGGTATGTCATATTATTCAGATCTTGTCGATCCGCTCGCGGCCAAACGAATCGAGCTCGGCAGCTACTGATGAGCTCGTCCAACAGATTCTGGAGCTGTACCACACCCACGAACACATCCCGGACTCAATCTCGGTGCTTATTCCAGTTCTTCCCAGTATTCGAGGCGAGATTTTGTTCCCGCTATTGCCGCAACTACTATCGCTACCCCAGACCAGGCTGTCTGTCGCAATTACTCGACTATTGGAAGCAATGCCTCCGCAGGTTGTAGCCCCCATTGACTTGCTGGTTGCACTTCACCATGTTGACCTCAAGAGCGAGCCTACCATGCAAAAGAAGGTGATCAACGCTATTAACTTTTGTGTGGAGCACCGCCACGCTTTCCCGTCTGATGTACTTCTTCACGTGTGCCGCGTGCTAGTCCAAGAAGAGAAAATCTCCAAGCTTTCCCTTCGTACATTGATTCTCAGTGTGACGGCTTATCCAACGCTGCAACAGGACATGGCATCACTATTGGACATTCTCATCAACAGGAGAGTGTGGGATATGGAAGATGCGTTGTGGAAGGGCTTTGTGAAGTGCTCAGCACTTATCCAACCAGCATCTTTTCCGCTACTGCTGCGCAAGCTTCCCGTGCCCCAGCTCGCGTTGCTTCTGAAGGAAGAGAAAGAACTGCGTGTCTTGCTTCGCGAGTTCGCTTTCAGTGCTGGTCCTGACAGTCAGCCGATGGACCTCCCTTCCGAGGTTAACGTGCTTCTGGAAGATCCGAAGGATGATATCAAGCAGGAACAGGTTCCTGAAATTGCTGCTAGTGTCGAAGAACCGGTAGTGAAAACGGAGAGTGCGGACAGTGTCGATCCCGTTAAAGTGGAGCCCAACCAATAAGTAACGTGGTAGTTCAGTAGTGATAATGCTGGCTGCACCCAGCGTAGTTAGATTCAGGAACCTATTCAGGTGTCTGCGCCAGCGCAGTTACCTGTAACGTTAGACACTCGAATCTGTGGCCATTCGGTCGAGTGGCTACTCACAAAAAAAGAAGAAACACAATGACTCAACTACAGTAGTGTTTTTCTTGAATCATATCACTTTCGCATTAGTGCGCTAATACTTGTTTTGTACGGATTATCCGTCTGCGTTCTAATGCTGCTCAATCGGCGTTGTTTAACCGCAGGTGTGGCTGTTGTAGCGAACGTGGCAGATCTCGCTCACTTCTTCTATTGCTTCCAGGGCTTTATCCATGTCCTCTTGCGTGTGAGCTGCCGAAATGCAAAAGCGAACACGAGACAGCAGCAGTGGCGTGGCAGGGAAGCCCACGGTCACCACAGCCAAGTTGCGCTTCAAGCATTCACGCGAGTACTCGCCGACCTTCGACATATGATACAGCATCACTGGAATCACGGGCGAGTCGAAGTCACCAAGTGTGATCACGCCCATGTCAATCAGCTTCTGACGGAAGTAGTTGCTGTTTTCACGCAGTGAATCCAGCTTCTTGCGGCCGATGTCCGTACCGTCCAGACCCGCGATGATGTTCAGCGCAGTCAGAATCTGCTGCGCGATCACCGGAGAGAGACTCGTCGCGTAGATCGCGCCTGCACTCGAGTTGCGGATGAAGCTGATGATCTCCTCGGAGGCTGCAATGTATCCGCCCATGCCGCCGAAACTTTTCGTGAACGTGCCCATCAAGATGTCGATCTCGCTGGGGTCCACACCGGCATACTCGCAAATTCCACGGCCCGTCCTGCCCAGGGCCCCGATGCTGTGCGCTTCGTCCACGTAAATGTACGCCTTGTACTTTTTCGCGATGTCCACCATCTCGCGAAGACGCACGATCTCGCCCTCCATCGAGTAGATGCCTTCAATCATCACCATGATCTTCTTCCATGCACGGTGCGTGCGGGGCTGGCCCTCGGCGATCTTGACACGCAGCACCTGCTCCAAATGCTCGGGGTCGTTGTGTCTAAACACGCCCACGGTCGCGCCCGAAGCACGGGCGCCGTTCACGATGGACGTGTGGTTGAGCGCATCACTCAGAATGAGCGTGCCCTTGCCCATGAGAGCTGGAATGCTGGTGGCGTTGGTGGCGTAGCCCATGTTGTACACGATGGCCGCCTCCTTGCCGATGAACTTGGCCGTCGCCTTCTCGAGCGCGACGTGCACCGACGTGGTGCCGAACTCCATGGGCGGCACGGTCGAGGCCAGCGCGAACCGCTGCACGGCCTGGAACACCTCCTTGCTGCACGTGTTCATCCAGTCGTCCGCGAAGCCCAAGTAGTTGTACGAGCCGAGGTTGAGGCAGTGCTGCGGCGGCTCGTCCAGCCGCACGAACGACTTGTTGCCGTCCTCGGACTTGCGCTGCACGAGGTCGATGTGCGCGCCGGGCGCGCCCGCCACGGGGCGGTTGAAGACGTCCTGCACGCGGTGGTACAGGCGGCGCGTGTAGAAGCTTTCCCACGCGATGAGCAGCTTGGCCAGGCCGGATCGCGCCTCCGCGGACCGGTAGCGCGAGATGCCTGAGAGGCTGGCGGCGAGGTCGCGCACGTGGCCGAACGTGATGAGGATCGAGTACTGCAGGAAGCACATGATGGCGGGGAACCACGGCACGTGCTCGGCGGCCATAGCGGGCGGCGGGGAAGGCCACGCAGGCGGTGCACGCGAGACGTGGCGAATTCCGGAATGAGCCCCGAGGGCTCGTCCTGGGGCTCGGGACGTGCCGCTTGGGACACGCACGCTCTCGAGGCCACGATGTGCGGCCAAAGACGCTGGCTGTCACGCCTGACACTCTCTGCGACTTAAGCAACGTGACGTGGACGCTGCATGGGGGACACGCGGGTTTTGCAGCGGACGGCTGGATGAGTTTCATGGCGGGTGGGGCTCGAGCATTGCTGGAGATATGAGGAGCGTCCTGCATTGTCGCAGTGGTGTCAAGCTGGCTCGGGTTCATGCATTGCAGCCTGCAGGTGAAGGTGGTTGCAGACTGCAACGTGCAGTGCATGCGTCTCATGGGATGAGACTGTTGATGCGACGGTAAGCATGTACTAGTAGGTAGCCGGCCCAACTCGTAAGCACGACAGCCACATCAGCACTCCGTACACATTTCTACGTGGCGTGCGCCATTCATTTTTGTTAGCGGCGACCGCGGCGTGAAGAGCGCAGTCCAAGGAAACGCAGCTAGCTGTCAGATCTCCGGGTCTGCCGGCAGTGTGAAAGACGCAAAGCGCGGGGCAAGGCTGCGACTACATCCCGATGCGCGAGCCTTTACCTGAGTGCGGCCGGGGTCTTCTTACCTAAGAGTGGGTCTTCTTCTCGAAGCGGATATTGCACAGGTCCGACACTTCCTTGAGTGCCACCAAGGCGGTGTCCATATCCTCTCGCGTGTGGGCTGCCGAAATGCAAAAGCGAACACGAGCAAGCAGCAGCGGCGTGGCAGGGAAGCCCACGGTCACCACAGCCAGGTTGCGCTTCAAGCACTGACGAGAGAACTCGCCGACCTTCGACATATGATACAGCATCACTGGAATCACGGGCGAGTCGAAGTCACCAAGCGTGATCACACCCATCTCGATCAGCTTCTGGCGGAAGTAGTTGCTGTTGTCGCGAAGGGAAGCGATCTTCTTGCGGCCAATGTCCGTGCCGTCCAGACCCGCGATGATGTTCAGCGCAGTCAGAATCTGCTGCGCGATCACCGGAGAGAGACTCGTCGCGTAGATCGCGCCTGAGCTGGAGTGGCGAATAAAGTCGATAATCTCTTCAGACGCAGCGATGTATCCGCCCATGCCACCGAAACTCTTGGAGAACGTTCCCATCAAGATATCAATCTCGCTGGGATCCACGCCGGCGTACTCGCAGATGCCGCGTCCAGTCTGTCCCAGCGCACCGATGCTGTGCGCTTCGTCCACGTAAATGTACGCCTTGTACTTCTTGGTGACATCCACCATCTCACGAAGACGCACGATCTCGCCCTCCATCGAGTATATGCCCTCGATCATGACGATGATCTTCTTCCACGGGCGGTGCGTGCGGGGCTGGCCCTCAGCGATCTTCGTGCGAAGCACCTTCTCCAGGTGCTCGGGGTCGTTGTGTCGGAACACGCCCACCGACGCGCCCGAAGCACGAGCGCCGTTCACGATGGACGTGTGGTTGAGCGCATCACTCAGAATGAGCGTGCCCTTGCCCATGAGAGCTGGAATGCTGGTGGCGTTGGTGGCGTAGCCCATGTTGTACACGATGGCCGCCTCCTTGTCGATGAACTTGGCCAGCGCCTTCTCCAGCGCAAGGTGCACCGACGTGGTGCCGAACTCCATGGGCGGCACGGTCGAGGCCAGCGCGAACTGCTTGACGGCGGGGAACACCTCCTTGCTGCACGTGTTCATCCAGTCGTCCGCGAAGCCCAAGTAGTTGTACGAGCCGAGGTTGAGGCAGTGCTGGATGCAGCCGTCCTTGTTGTGCAGCGTCTTGTTCTCGTCCACCGAGTAGCGCTCGATCAGGTCGATGTGCGCGCCGGGCGCGCCCGCCACGGGGCGGTTGAAGACGTCCTGCAGGCGGTGGTAGATGCGCTTCGTGTAGAAGTTCTCGAAGGCCACGAGCAGCGGCGCGTAGCCCTTTTCGGCGTGCGACGAGTAGCGCGAGCCGCCGAAGACGCGGCCCGCGTGGTCGCGCAGGTGGCCGAAGGTGATGAGGATGGCGTACTGGATGTAGCACAGGATGGCCGCGGCCCACGGCACGTGCTCGGCCGCCATGGCGATGCGGACGGGAGGGGGGCAAGACGTGCGGCCGGGTGACGCTTTCTGACTATGCCCAGAGTCTCTGGTCAACGCGAGGAGGTCCGAGGCTGAGAAAAACGGCTGCGGACGACCCCATTGGCTGAAAGTGGGGAGTTTCAGCAAATGGAGAGACCGTAAACGCGGCGCTTTGCGTGAGGTGGCTCCCCCCATTGCTCGATGCCCGTAGGGCATAGACACGCCAGCGGAGCCTCTGAGGCGGTAAAGCATTGCTAGGCGGGTTATCGGTCCCGACTGCAACGGCAAGGTTGGCCCCATTTCCTGGATCGACCTGCTGGCCAGCGATCGGGAGCGGAAGGAGCGTCTTCATGCAAGCGGCAACGTCGGAAACTGTTGGGCTTGAAGAGATTTCGCAGCGCCAAAATATCGGCAGTGTGCGAGATATCAAACGGCTGCCAGACACACCTGAAAAGCGTAACCAAAACTACATGTAAAACCTTTTTTTATTTTTGTCTAGGTTTTCCAGGAAATATTTATTTTCATAGTTAGCATTTGAATGAATCCGTTTGATTTAACAACAACAAAAAACTGTTATTTCGTCGCACAAATCACAATTAATTGATTTAATACCCTTTGAATCCAGACGATGCCCAATTTTTGGGTCCCGACAGTGATGCTCCAACAAACGTCAACTTTGAGCGCATTCCCCGTCCATTCTCAACACCTTCGTGTCGACGCTTTTGGCTCCGGACACTCGTGATTACCGAAGTTATTTATTTTCCCCGCGACGGTTCGCGCGTATCTTACCGCCACGTCACCGAACCGACGCAGTCGAGCCTCGCCACTCCCCGAGATGTGGCGGCCGGACGCCGCGCGCTCGCCGCAGTCGCGTCACCGCAAGCGGCGCCTGCTGGAGGCCGCGCAGCAGGCGTCGCCAGCGTCGGAGCGCCAGCTGGTCGAGGGTCTGGCGGCGCAGGTAGCGGCTCCGCACGGCGCGGACGAGGCCGAGGCCGTCAACGCCTGCGTGCGCGTGCTGCGCAACGCCAAGAACAGCGTCTACGTGCGGGGTGCGTGGGTCCTGGAGCTCTGCTCGTCTCGGGGCTGTAGGCTCACGGGGGGGGGGCTGTGCTTTCTGTGCTCGGTGCCGCAGCGCTGGCGGCCCGAGCGCTTGGGCTGCTGATGCTGGAGAGTCGAGCGCTCGCGGATCGGCTGCGACTCGAGACTGAGGGGCTGGTGGACGCCCTGCTGCAGCTCGTGGGCTACTGCCGGCGCAGCAGAGCGCAGACCGCCGACACGAGGCGCGTGCACGTCAACTGCTGCCTCGTCATCTCGTTGTTGATGCAAGGTACGGCGAGCTCCAGGTGAGAGAGGTCGAGGTGGGCGGCAGGTGCGGGGGTCGCGGCCGTGGGTCACAGTCTGCTTGTGCTGTTGTCGGTGCAGCGCCGTCGCAGCAGCGGCATCTGCAGCTGGTGGTCTCGCTGGACTCGGAGCTGCTGGCGCTGCAGTCGCAGCCCGTCGAACGAGGCAGCGCGAACCTCCTGCTGACTGTAGCAGGTCGACCGGAGAGCGGCGACACGTCGAGGCAACTCAACGATAATGAGACGGCATGGTCCACGACCAGCAGTGAGCCTCTTTTGGATGCAAAAAAGAAGACGAAGAAAAAGAGAAGGCGGGCTGGTGTTGAGCCCCCATTGCCGACTCAAGCCTCAGGGGGTACAAATCAGCATTCCCCGCCGCGTCAGCAGCGCACTAAAGTTGCGTGGGCGGAGCGCGACGATGATCTTGACGATGGACCGGTAGCTCCTGATCTTCCAGGTAGCAGTAACGGCAATCGAATAGTTCATCGACGTGCAACCGGCAGCTTAGCAGCTGATGTTGCTCGGAGAGAAACCCCGAACCGGGTTTTCAAGATGGAGCGCTATCGAGTAGTAACGCCGGTGTTTCCTCGTCAGTATATGCAAGACCCTCCCCTGTCTCCGCTTCCGCTCATACAACCAACCGGAGGTCATCGCATGACTGATGAAAATCTGTTATCGGAGCAACAAGACCAAGAATGCGATACTCAAGATATCAAGCAATCTAGTGCATCTCAACGGCATCCTGCCTCAGACACACTGTTGCTTCCTAAGCATATGCTGGAGATACTTCGCACTCGCCGAATGCCGATTGCTTCTCCAGCATATTTTCAGCAACATCTTCGAGATGACTCAAACGGCAAGGGTGAGAAGTTGCTTCCCAGTCGCCTCCAGGTTACAAGGTGGGAGCAGTGGAACAAAAGGCACCAAAATGACGAAGACGAAAGCGAGCGCGATGCAATGACAGCTGTGGCTACTGCACCACAAAGGCATCCTTTTCCTGCTAGTACTGCTACCACGGGTGGTAATGTAGATGACACCACAGCGACTAGTCCAACATCAAGGCGACAGGCAGCTGTAACGAAACTACCCCCTGGCGATCTAGAGCCGATGACACCAGCATTTAAGCGTGAACGACTACGCGAAATACTACGTTCTCCTGTGGAGCCTAACGAACACAATGTACGGCAACTCCGAGCGCTCGCTCAACGTGTCAACACTTCAGTGATGACATCACTTGGATCGGAGATAACTCGTGTGAGACACCAAGAGCACCAAACACGGCAAGCAATGCACTCCATGATTCAGCAGGAACGCGAGCGACTTCCGCTTAAGTTCCTTTTTCAGCTACCCGGTGGAGCCTCCTACTGTCGACACCGTATGAGGCGAGCTATGGCGCTTTGGATTCTTGAATTTGAGGACAATCAACGTCGTATGGCACTAATGCAGTGGAAAGCTGTTGTAGAGCACGCACGTTTTCTTGAGCGAGGTCAGGAGTATCACCGCCAAGCAACCAAAAAGCGTCTTCAAGTCGCGATTGAATACGTTCTGCGTAGCTACCAACAGCAAGGACTACGAAAATGGGTTGAGACTACTCAAGAGCTCATTTGGCGTGACCGTGACGCTGCAGTGCGGCTTATTCAAGTTGAAATTCGACGACACTTGGGCCGGGAGCGCTTCCTGGTACTACATCGCAGCCATCCTTTCGCTAGCCCCGTGCTACGTGATATATACCTTGCACCAGCTCGCCTTGGTCTCCCATTTCGAATTCCGGAGGAAGTTCGTCAGCACAGGCGGACATTATGGCGAGCAGCTGATCTTGTACAAAGTGTTTATCGCTACCGTCGATTCCGCATCGCGCTCGCACGCTATCGTGCTGCAGCCGTCAGAATCCAAGCACTGCAGTGTATGCGCGCAGCCCGCATACGTTATTACCGAGTGCGAAAACAAATAATTTTGGTGCAAGCTCGAGTCCGGATGCGAGTTTGTCGTGATGCGTTCTTAGCCCTTCGAAACGCAGCTATGCTTGTACAAGCCGTTTTTCGTACGGTGCGCCTGCGTCGATTACGTCGGCTGGTCTTGTGTACGCAGCGAAAGGAAAAGGAGCGCTTGCTGTCCAGCATTGTGCTACTTCAGCGAGTCGCGCGGGGATTCCTTGGGAGAATTACTACTCGTGAGCTTCGGCTTATTCGGGACCAGGAGTGGCACGCAGCGCTTGTTTTTCAGCGGTGCTGGTACAGACGTAACAACGAGTGGTCGACGTTTCTGCTACTTGGGTGTCTACGCGAAAAGGAGAATGAGGAGCGCGAGTTTGATCTTCAAGTACTT
Organism: Phytophthora fragariaefolia; assembly: GCA_030267785.1. NCBI lineage: Eukaryota > Oomycota > Peronosporomycetes > Peronosporales > Peronosporaceae > Phytophthora > Phytophthora fragariaefolia. The sequence goes on from BSXT01000270.1 coordinate 58,680, forward strand.
TCATTCAAGCGCAATCACATGGCTCGTGTGATTCGCTGCGCATGGTTAGCGTATTTAGCTATGAAGCGAAATAAGGCTGCAGCGCTCATTCAGCGCAACATTCGTCGACACTCGGCGCAACAACTAGCTCGGCTAATGCGTCGGCAAAAGATGGCACACCGACGGATCAAATGGTTCTTTCGTATCCATCATGCTCACCGCATTCGAACAGCTACATATTTGCAATTTTGGTGGCTCAAGGCTGTTCCGGGGAGACTAAGATATCATTTGTTTGTTCGCCGTATCGCAGAGGAGCTGCAAGATAGACGTCAGCAATTTGAACGCGAGGATATTGCTTCATCTCGAATACAAGCACTGGTACGAGGTCATATGGGTCGGAATATTGCAATTCGTGAGCGCTCTGCCTGCTCCATTCAGCGTGCGATCCGTGTTCATTTAATGCGCAAACATTTTAAGGAGGAGATGGCTCGTATTCGAACTCTAGTTTCGCATCATACAGCGAATGAGTGTATTGCTACAGCTACACAGAACGTCCTCAAGTCTACGATGCAGCTGTATAACGCCTCCGCATGCGAAATTCAGCGCATTTTTCGTGGTTGCAATTGCAGAATGCGTGTGATGAGGGACATTGTTTACGTAGAATTGCGCTCACGAATGGCTGCACGAATTCAGCTCAAATGGCGACAAAATGCTTACCGTCGAGCCGCACGCAAATTATTGCTAGCCCAAAAGCGCAAGCAAATGAATCCATTTCGTGAGGATGGATCCATGAGTACCATAATTGATAAGATGCTGTCTTCATCGGTTGCATTTTACGATCCGGATGATGAACTCCGTGGGATGAATGTGCAAGAATGGCTGCGTCGGCTTGGACTTGGTACAAAGTACAGTGAAGTATTCCTTAGAAATCGCTGGATTAATTCTACTGACTCTGTTTACGCTCTGCATGGGCTTCGGGAGCTTGACTACAATGCTTGCGAAGAAAAGCTTGAGAATATTGGTGTCCACAACCCTGAAGATTTACAAACGATGTTAACTAATCTATTCGCGTATCAGACGATTCAGGAAACAAAAAGGCAGCACAGAGCACTGTTAGTGGCTCGGGAGAGGCAAACACTACTCAAACGCAATTGTGATTTCGCGCAAAAACATTTGCAAGCGTGTATTGATGCACAACAAAAATGTGAAGATGCATTAGAAGAAGCGCTCCAGGAAGCAAAAGAGTTCCGAAATCCACCTAAAGCTGTGCGTGACAAGCAAGCCGTTTGTACCTGCGACCTCGAGAGTGCAATTAAGAAAACATCCGAGGCCAACACTAAATGCGAGGTATCTGCTGGTATACTTGCTACTCATGTTCGAGAGGTTACTACACAACAACAACACTTTTCGGCGCGACAGGAACCGAAGGAGATATCGGCAGTGCACAGCTTACGTAGTCTTCGCCTCGTCGATCAGCTCAATGTGGCTCGAGAAATGTTCCTCGACCGGTTTCCCGGACTAGACGCCCGTGCGCTTGCTTTTGCCAGTTCTCTTGAGGAAAACCAAGTTACAAGGTGGCAACTGCAACACTTTTTCGACGCATACACTACGATATCCGAGGTAAAACTCAACATGAAGGAGCTGACGTACTTTCCCTTTGAAACCGAAGTGAAGAGGCATGATCATGCAAGATTTGGTAAGTGTCTGGATATTCTACAGTTTGGTCATGAACGCCTTGCCGAACTTCTTGGGATTTCAATGGAGGTGATTGTTCTCGGTGATAAAAATGCAAATATCATTGCCAATGGTCAGCACGCGTTAGCGGAGCGTATACTACTAGAGCGTATTGTTTTAGATACCATGATGGCGTCTAGAAGTGCTCGTGGTAATCAGGAGAAGGCGCGGGTTTGGCGAGCAGGAACTGATACAATCGCCAAAATAAATGCTGCAGCAACAAAGATGCAAAGTTTTTGGCGACGTCGAGCTGCAAACAAATTGATGGCGGGTTTGCGATTCAATCGACGCCACCAAGAACTGCGCGAGCAGTATCTGACCGAATTTCATGCTGACCATGTTACACCTTTTTGGCAAGCGGAGCGCAAGAAGGAGCAGGAAGCTTTGGACGCTTGGCTGAAGGAGGAGGCTAAGGCTCACCGCATGCGGCTTTTGTACAATGTTTTACGCTATCCATATGTTGAAGAATGGGACGATAATGCTCAATCGTATGTGTACGCGATCTATTCGCGTCAACCGAGCCGTGCTGAGGTAATACCTGACGAGGATGGAGAACAACCACCAGAACATATTCAGGTCAGATACTACGTTACGGAAAAACCCACATACTCGATTGAGGAAGAGGACAAAGTCCTTCGTATTCAAGTGCAAACACGCCGTTTTCTAGCCCAACGTCGCCTCGAGGAGCTGCAACGAGTACATCGGCGTCAGCGTCAGCGTGAAGTGCTGGAAACCAAATGGAATGACTCTCGACAAGAACGAGCACAGCTGGTCACGCTTAAATTTCAGATCCAGTGTAAAGACAACTCGCACGTGAACGCCTGGCTGAGTGGGCGGGTGAAGTCAAAGCCTCAACCACGCCCAAATATGAAATCGCAGGTAATGGGTGATGCCAGTAACAAAAATTCTACCCTAGCTCTGGTGGGCGGTCACGTTAAGTCACCTACGAAGAAAATTGTAGATGATAGCACCAAAAAAATTGCAGCTGAAGTTTCACAAGATCAACAACATGATCGATTGCAGGGCACGCTTAATGCAGCTGTTGACGCTCTGTCTCAAACCTACCACAACAGTGTGCGAGCTGAGCATCGCCGCAATTGTAGCTTTCCGGTGAACTCACGGCCGGGTAACGCGCATGGCCGAGCTGTCGTTCGTCTTCTGGAACAACTGCCAGTTTTTTACCGGCAAACTGCCCCCGAGTCACAAACAGCAACTAGCCTGCGCTACACAAAGATGGCGCTACGCTTTGGTTGGGAAGAAGTATATTCAACTGGGGTATCAGTTCATGAACCGCGCTCATACTTTTTCAACAAACTCACCCACGAGACGTCATGGGAGCGTCCCGATTACTCCTTCGACGAACAACTTGCTGCTATTCGAATTCAATCCCTAGCTCGAAGTCTTTTAGCATTCAACATACGCGAAAGGGAAGTTGCAGCTATCACTTTCGTGAGCACAGTCCAAGACACTATCAAACGTGCAGCACGAGTTGGTTGGGTCGGTTATTCATTGGAGGGTATGGCATCAGCCGTGTTCTTGAGCAGATTTGGACTTACAAAGTACGTGAGTTCTCCACTTGGAAAGTCTCCGTTGTCTGAGCTATTGGACAAAGTGTCATCAGAGCAGAAGGCAAAAAGCCTTGGCTGGAGCAAGGAAGAAGCTGCTTTGGTGCCAATGTTTCCGCAAGTTCGAACGCGCCGGTTTCCACAGAGCTGCTCGAGAGAGACAACGGTTTCTGCTAGCTCGAAGCACCCATTCAATATTCTACCGACTGAGCGTGTGATCTCACAGCTCGTCACACATAGTTATCCGAACCAACAAGGGCGTATTGCTGGCCTGATTCGTGCTCTGCGTAGCTCGACTACCCCTATTTCGTATCGTATGCTAGAGATGCACCTTCGTCGATATGCCGGTCGCCCCGACGACGCAATAGCAAATATTGGGGAAATTGCATCGCTAGCGTTTGTGACCCGAGAGTCACAAGAGAAGTCCATATTTGTACTATATCGTCGCTGTGCTGAGCGGTGTCTTGTATACGCCGCAAATCTGAAGCTTTCGACACTTCAGAGAGAGTTGTCACTCGTCTTGCGAATGCCGAGACGACTACTAGTTTCTCCGACTCTGTCGTCGGCTGATAAAAATTCACCTGTCATTGACGAGGAAATACTGGAAAGTGCTGCTACAGCCGCTGCCATACCTGTTGTTCGAATATCCCCTGAAGAGGAAGAGCGATGGCTGAAAAAGGCTCTATCTCGATATCCGCAGTGTGGAGTCAAAGGTCTTTGGGAGAATGATGCACAACAGTCGTTTTCGTATGCTCAGATGGCTCTCTATCTCCGCGAAGAAGCGCTGGAGCGTGTGCTTGCGTGGGAGCGCACCACTCTACTGTGCCAGACAATTTTTCGCATGCTTCGAGTACGTCGCTGGTACATCGCTACACAACGAGCTCGCACGAACGCGGCAACAACAATCCAGTGCGCGTGGCGGTCCTTGGGAGCACGAGAAGTTCGGGCTCTACTTGAATCTCAACAGCAGTCACCATACGAACAGCGGCTGGATAAACGTACAGGCATCTTTTACTTTGTTTATACACCCACGGATGAAAAGTTACTTGAGGAACCTCGCGACGAAGTCACAGGAGGAATTCTGCCGTTCCGTCCCATGATTCAGGATCGACTCACGAAAAGGTGGATGCTCGCGTGGCCGCATTACGTGCCAGCTTCTCGTCGATCACGTACATCTAAGTCGGGACCTGGAGCCGAGACACCATGGGTTGCCTGTAGTATATGCACTGCTGAGCGTGCTGCTCGCCGTTGCAACGAGTGCTACTCGCCCACTGGTGACTATGTGGACTTCTGCCTTGCGTGCTTTTACGACCACCACTTCTCCATCGGTGCGACGAATGCACCAGAAGACTTAAGTTGGCACTCGTACACAGCCTTGAACCCCTTGAGCACACCATTCTTTAGGTGCGTCGAGTGCTCTAGGCCGTCTATCATCCGATGTTTGCCTTGCAACGAGCACTACTGTGAACGTTGCTTCACACGTGTCCACGCCCGAGGAAAGACACGCTCACTCCACGCCCGTGAATGGTATGCAGCTCACGCCGCTGCATGTGTCGAGTGTGCAATGACAGTGGCATGTCAGCGATGCCTTACTTGCCAAGACGCCCTCTGCGAAGCATGCATGGCACGAACGCATGCTCGTGGTCGCCGGGCCGACGGTAACACACACAAGATGGAACTACTTGCTCAGCCTTTGGAGCCTGGTGAAGTTTACTGTGAGCAATGTCACGTGCGTCGTGGTGACGAACGCTGTGAATTCTGTGTCCAAACGCTCTGTGCAGTGTGTCACTGGAATTCCTCGTCGCCAAGTAAAGTGCAAAACAGTCTGCATGCGCTTGTGTGTGTTGAGACGGCTCTGGCTGAAAAACGACGAGAGCTACTCGGAGACCGAGGACTGTGTGTGGAATGTGGTAAAGCTGCCGACCGTGAGTGTGCCACTTGCGGTGATCGATACTGCAGCGTGCGCTGGATGGGGAACCCAGGCTGCTTTGAGCGCTTTCACAGTAAAGGCAAACGCTCCGACCATACTTTCACGATGGTGGAGGTGCCGACTGAAATGCCACAGGAGATCCTCGCACTAGAGGAACAAGTCCGCGCTAAACGACGTCAGGATGCTGAGATGGCTGAGCAGGAAGCCAAACGGATCGCTGCAGCACTGCTTGAAGAGGAGGGAACTGCTGCGAAGAAGAAGGCTGCCAAGGTACGGCAAAAAAAGACAAAGAAAACTAGAAGCAAGAAGCGGTTGGCAGTTGGCACGCCCGACGGAAAGAAGACTTGCGCTGTACCGCAGTGCCGACGTCGGGCACTAGTGCTTGGTCTCTCCGGTGTATCTTTTTGTCCTGAGCACTTCACTCTTCAGCATGCTCTTGAAGTTGCTGAAAAGGATCCCCTCGAGGCAGCAAAGTTGCTCGCACTGGTCGAAAGTGGTGGTGGGCGTGCAACGAAGAACAAAAAGCCAGGCTGGATGGGGTTACTGCCAAGTAAACTCTTCTCACGGGGATCTCGTAAAGCCACTGACGCTTTGCAGAAGACCAAAGAGTCTTCGACGACAATTCAGGCCGAGTCTTCGGTCACTTCAACGACGTAAAATGGGTGCCCTGGAGCTTGTTGGCAGTTACTTATTGCAGCCGTTGGAGTGGGAAGTCTGTGCTACCAGATCATTCGTTCGCACCTAGTTACGAAGTGACCGTCTCGTAAAACCGAGGAGAGCAAACGCAGAGGTCTCTCGAAAATTTGAGCTTATTAGGTACCAGGGTGTGAAGGAAGTCGACATTAATGGTGCAAATTGCAAACTGGCCGACTAAAAATGTTGTACTTAAGTGAGCCCTGATACCGGGCAACTGCCAGCAGCAACTTGCCTAATGTTGTTGACTCTAAAAGCACAGCATACGACGTCGTGGCTATCTTTGAGGTCATACCGAGAAATATGATGGCGAAAAAGATCTGCCCAAGCTATTGTGACTTGATGCCGGTGTTTTGTTCGTTAAGTTTTCGGCAGAGGCGTCACCGAACCGTTTGAGTATGCTGGAGGTGTCATTGTAGCTCAGGAGAAGAAGAGTTTCAATTGGTCGTGAAGCGAAAACGACTATGGGGCACAAGCGAAGAATGGCGGTAATGGATGAGATACCCCTGTCGAGCAAGTGTCAGCCTGGGTCTCTAGCAGCCTTTTGAGTGACGGTGTTCAGTCAGGGCCTGGATTTAATGGAGAGGAGAATCTAAGACATGCTTGATCAACTGACTATGAGGCAACTCGACTGCAAAAAAACAAGAAGTATTCAAAATGGAGCAGAACAAGCAGCGGTGAAATATTCAACTGGAAAGATGCCGTACGGATACGGACAAAAGGATAATTGAGGTTGCGCTCCACCGAGTGAGGGGCTTTCATCTCACGTTACATATCGCTGACGTATTACTTCGAAGTCCTTGATGCCTGTAATAGAGCTATTACTATTGTTCCGTCCACGCTGTTAAATGCGAAGATAATAGTCGCGATACGAAGTCGTTAACTACTCATCATCCTCACGAGCTGACGGTGCCGGAGCTTCCTGCACCGAGTGTGCCTGGAGCGTCAGACCAGAGTTGGTGACCAACGACAACTCGTACAGCGTATTCTGGTAAATAGAGAAAAGCAGAGCATCATTCTCAAAACACCGTTTACATCGGGATTGAGCTTGAAGCACACCAAAGCCTACCTCCAGCTTACGCAAGTTGTACTTGACCGCGTCGAACTTGCGGCGCAGAGGCCCCTTCCTGAAGTCGAACTGGATCAACTCACCGGAAATGGCCTCCACCATGGCCTTGCAGCGCTTCACCTCCTCCACATCTCTCGCTGTCGCCTTCACCACCGCATACCTCACCAACTCCCCTATAGTCGAAAAAGACCGTGCACGGGGGGGACATGAGCTTACTCCAGGCACGCAACTCAACTCGACGTTAGTGTTTTTCTCACCGGTGAAGTCAATAACGCCGCCCAGGTACTCGTTCTTCTGTACGACGGGCACGTCGCGACGCGGCAACAGACGCTTGGTGTCCAGATAATAACAGAAGCTCTTGGCCTCCGCATACTCCTCCAGCGACGACGACAGGGCGCCGTCACGCAGCGACGGGTTCTGCTCGGTGAGCGCCACCAGTTCCGGAATGACCTGCCCAGCGCCATCCAGGCTCAGTGAGTAACGTCGAGCAGCCATCCATCCAGGACCGCGGCCCCCACTGTTGCGGCACCTTCTCGGCGTTGCCCAGCAGCTTCAAGGCCTCCGCTCTGTCCGCGCGATGCAACGCGAAGATCGCCTGCTTGCTGTGGTAGCATCGCGATGCATAAAACCACGGGCGTAAGCTGTTGGGCTGTTGGTCGTGGGCGTCACCATCTTCGTTCATTGCAATGCGTTGCACCTGGCCTTGAGGATCTCCCGGGAGCGCTTGATGATCTTCTCGCGCATCTCGTCGAACTCGTGCATCTCTGACCGGGCCAGTGAGCTGCAGCTCGGGGAATTGCTCGCAGGGAAGCCAACGCACCGCGATTCATGTCCACGAAGTCCTGGTGCTCCAGCAGCGTCTCCGCCTCGGCGGCGCTCGCATCGGCAGCGACGGTCTCCATCCCGCTCGTCCGCTGTCGCTTCATGCAGTTCGGATACTTTTTTTTTTTTTGACTGGAAGTGACGCGCCGGAATATAAAACGGGAAACGAATCGGTAATTTTCCGCCGAAAAGTTTACGTTTTTCGCATCGGGGAAGGTTGAGAGGTAGAGACAGAGAGAAGACTATCCACCGAGCGTAGCGCGCACTCTTCAAGTTTTTATCCCTTGGATGGAGGCGGCGAATCGATTCTTTCCACACACACACACACACACACACATACTGTACGTACAGTACTGTACACACATATACATATACTGTACACACAGTGTGGGCGCTCGGGTGCTGCGCTGCGCAAACGAGAGCTAGTTGAAGCTCGGAACTAGGATAGGGAGCTACAAACCAGGAAAAAATGATATGCGATGCTGATCGAGGCCTCATATTTCACTTCGCCGCAGCCTGCCGCAGTAGGATTCTGGACGTCAGCACCACCAGGCAAGGAATTTGCTGCCACTACGGCAAGCACGCCACCCCCCGTCGCTGCGATCGTAGCTGCAGTATCGGGCTGCAAACTGCTGCACACTCGTCTCACTCGCTGAGGCTCAGCCTGAGAAGCAAATTTGGTCCGCCCCGGCCTTGGCCGAGAGGAAAGTTTACGGCCGCAGTGCAGCAGCGCGGGTCGCTTGCGACCCCCGACTACTGTATAAACTTCGCGGAGCAGGTAAGTTGCCCGGTGCTTGTTGCAGCCATAGTTCCCCTGTTCCCACCATGCCGGCGGGTACTATAATAACGGTCGCCATGCTGCCAACTTTGGTTACCTTCCTGCAAAAAGTTGCCTTTTGTTCCTACTGTCCGGGCTCCTTCCCTCTGTATACCGACCGCATTCCATTCCGACATGCACTTAAAAAAACCGTGGTTGCTTGGTCGGCTGACCTGGAGATAGTGGCTTGTGGTCCCGATACAACCGCCAAGTCGCAAGCCAACAACAGCAAATCCGCCGAGGTTTTTCGCCGTGAGGTTTTTTCTGTGTGTGGTAGGGTTCCTGTCCAAGGGGGGCTGGGGCATATTCAAGAAAGAAGCTGCGAGGGCACAGAGGTGAGTCGAGGCGTGGCAAGCAGCGCGCTGAGCCGCCCCGTGGGGGGCGTCTCCTTCCAGGGGGGGCTCATCAGCGTGCGCGCGGGGTCGCGGCGGGGCCGTGCGCGAAAAAATGGGGCGAAAAACGTCAATTCCCGAGCCGCCACGGCGCCGCCAAGATCCGCGAGCCGATAGTACTAGCAGTAGTAGTATACTAACTGGTAGTACTATCGCGCACTGCTACTGCAAAATTGATACTGACTACTATTTATTATGTGTGTGTGGTATTACTACGACCCCGCAGTCCCCCGTCGACCCGTGGTCTCCGCTAGAAGGAAAGGATGAGTCACTTCGTGCGCCAGAGCAAGTTCCGCCACGTGTACGTGGAGCCCGCCAAGCTCGAGTTCTGCTACACGAACGTGCGGCTGGCCACGGCCACGGGCGAGCAGAACTACATCAAGGGCAACACCAAGTTCTTCGCCGTGTCCATCCAGGCCGGCGGCGGCGCCATGGCCGTGGTGCCCTACGACCGCGTGGGCAAGTTCGACCCGGACTTCCCGCTCATCTCGGGCCACCGCGGCGCCATCCTGGACTTCGACTTCAACCCGTTCCACGAGCACCTCATCGCCTCGGCCTCGGACGACACCACGATCAAGATCTGGGGCATCCCCGAGGGCGGCCTCGCCGAGACGTGCGTGGACCCGCTCGTGGACCTCACGGGCCACGGCCGCAAGGTCACGCTCATCAAGTTCCACCCCACGGCCAACAACGTGCTGGCCAGTACCTCGGCCGACTTCTCGGTGCGCCTCTGGGACATTGAGAAGGGCGCCGAGATCGTCAAGATGGAGGACCACGGCGAGAACCTGATCCAGGACCTGTCCTGGAGCTGGACCGGCAGCCTGCTCGCCACCACGTGCAAGGACAAGGTCGTGCGTCTGTACGACGCCCGCTCCGGACAGGTGGCCGCGCAGAAGGAGAACGCCCACATGGGCACCAAGAGCGTCAAGATGAGCTTCCTGGGCAACAAGGAGACCTTCGTCACGGTGGGCTTCACGCGCCAGAGCCAGCGTCAGTTCAAGGTCTGGGACCCGCGTAACCTCGACAAGGAGCTCAAGAAGGTGGACATTGACCAGGCCGCTGGTGTCATCATGCCGTTCTACGACCCGGACACGAACCTCCTGTACCTGTGTGGTAAGGGTGACGGTAACATCCGTTACTACGAGATGTCGGAGGGCGAGCCGTTCGCGTTCCCCATCAGCGAATACCGCTCGACAACTTCTGCGAAGGGTATGGCTATGATCCCCAAGCGCGGATGCGACATCATGAAGTGCGAGACTACCCGTCTTCTGAAGCTTACGTCGAACGCCATTGAGCCGCTGCATGTGTTCGTGCCGCGTAAGTCGGACGCTTTCCAGGACGATATTTTCCCCGACACGTACGCCGGTATTCCCTCGATGACTGCTGACGACTGGATGGGCGGTGCCGACAACTCTCCGGTGCTGATGTCTCTGCGTCCCGAAATGCAGGGCAAGATCACCAATGATGGCAAGCGCGCGCGCTCTGCATCCAAGTCCAACAGCGTCGGTTCCGGTATTGCGGCTCGTGTGGCTCGCTTCGCACGCGGCGGTAGCAAGACGGACAACACGCCCGAGGGCAAGCTTAAGGCCGAGTTGGACACAGCCAACGCACGAATTGCTCAGCTTGAAAAGCTGCTGCGTGAGAACGGCATCTCGTACTAAATGTCAGTGGAGGACTGACTGCTGCGAATACTGGATAGGGACAGTATTATCTCCTATCCCAGTTGGATTGGAATGCCGTTAGGGGTGTGGAGGTCGTTTGGATGGATACGGCGATCGAAATGGAGCAACACTAAAAAAACCGCTTCATTTTCTGTTTTGGCTCTTCCAGTCGGAACCAAATACTTATTAGATTCGTGAGCAAGCAAGAGGCCTACACACGCACCGAGTGGAGAGCAGGACAGCAAGAATACCAAGAATACACGCGAGTGCATGTCGAACAATCTTGTGTCATTCAGTTGATCCATAGCGTACGTGTACTACTTGCTGACTAATGTGTTGTGATTGAGGGTGACATTTACGAACCAGGTTTAGATCACCTCAAGTGGAGGTGTGAACATGATATTGCGACGCGAGGAACGAAAGTCCCATGACATTATGTCGAGTGTTTGCCATGCGTTCGCCCCAGTTGCTCCAGTAAAGCCAATCCATGCTCGGCCATGGTACAACTCTAGAGTATTTTCGATTCGCAACGGCACAGTCAGCGCTGGACTGTTCATATCGTCGAGATAAATCGCGAGAAGCCCGATGCCTGATCGCCAGGCACCCGATGAAAAAAAGTTGCCCGCGAGCGTGCTTGCAGTGAAAGCTTCGTCGAAGAGCCTACACGATCATTTCACATGTCATCAACGACTTTTGTTATCTAGGTCAACACTAATGCGTGTGAATTGAGACAGGTAACGTACATGCTCTCGTCGAGATTGGGCTTGTACGTTATGCGGACGATGTGGGTGTCCTCTGCCAGATCTGGAATGTTGCTGGTGGATCCGAGTGAGTACGTGTGATTAGGCTGCACAACTCCACCGGTTCCGCTGACGTGCACGCTGATGTGGTTCTCGTAGACGTCCAATAATTCGGGGTTGAACCATGTATCAAACTCAACAGCTAATGCGTTTTGAAGTCCACCATAGCCAAGTGCCATCCCTCCGGAACCCAATGCGAGCTCCTGTTGGACGTCGTTGTGTATTACGAAAGCGAAGCCGTCACCTCCTCGGGACCGACAGTTAGTGTGGACGTTATCCATGACTCGGCACATTGTTGATGGGTTAGCTGCTCTGAACGAAAAGGTGGTGGTAAACCCCTCACGAACATTCATTTGCCGGGGATACCAGGCAGCTCCTGTGAGAAATGATTGCGATGCTGTCAGTCGCAGAGATCCGCCGCACATTGCAGTTATTGGTGCACCATCTATAGGATTGCTTGGCGATGACGAGTTGTAAATATACACCTGCTTTGCTGGGAAAGGTATCGCTGTCATGGCATTCGTAGGTACGGATCGGTGGGTTGAACCGTTGATATTGGTGGCTCCACGGCTTTCTCTCTCAAAACACACGTATGAACACCCTGCTACAGCTGCAGTAGATTCGCTTGGGGCAGTATCATCAAAACCATCGCAACAAGAGACTGAGGCGTTGCAGTTTTGCACCTGCCACAACACCCATTAGTACGATTGACAAACAGTGAAAAATGGGGATTTATGTGCCATCGCCTTACGTTAGTGTCGCCATTAACATAGAGACCAAAGTGGCCTTGGTCACCAACTTCACCCGTTGGCCCTAGCGTCGGGGATTTACGAAGTGCAACAGCTTCTGGTAAAGCGCTGAGATTTGTCATCAGCTTTGCGGTAAACTGTGGGAAGGTAAAATCTACCGTGGTTGTTATGAAAGGAATTAGTTCTGGAAGCATATTCCAAACAAATTCCGACCTACCTTGGACTGGCGTTTTTACACAGACGGATACTGGAGAGTCATTACCAACCACAGCATTCGGGAGAACTGAACGATGCCCATACAAGTCGATGTCTTTCCACTCGCTAGACCATCGCCACTGGTTTTCGGTTAGTGGTGTTACCTTAACTTGATAGCTTGTCGAACTTTTCAGTTCGATCAGAGTCGTAGATGTCACATTCCCGACGACAATTGCCTGTTCAGGTGAGAATATATCGTCCGTACACCGCTTCCATGCTATGCGGTAGCCGGTGACCGTCATACTCACCCAAATATCATCGGGCGCCTGCCAGTTTACGTCAAGAGCGTGAGCGGCGACGTTGGAGATTATTGGTGTTAGTGGTGCACTAGCAGGTGAGGCGTACGATAGCAATGGAACTTCGTCGAATAGCTCAAGCAATCGTCCATTGTAAACGCGAACTATGGAAGGGTACTGTGGATTCTCAAGCCAATCTGACGCTACAGGAGGCAGTCGGCATTGCAACTCCTCCTCTGGTATAGTATGAACAATGTCCAAACATTCGACTCCGTCGATAGTGACGACGGCGTCTGCCGTGCCAAAATGCTTGCCGCTTATAGTAATGAGCTCGCCACCTTCGCGCACACAGTTGTACGTGGATGCCCGAGGCAGCTTCATCGGCGAACACACTGCTGCTGAAGAGTGGTGAAAGCCATTGGTCCATCGTTCTGTCTCCGTACAGTTAAGGTGCGCTGAGGTGTCATCATTGCTACTTCCAGGAACGTCATCATCGTCGAAATATTTGTCGATGCACCCGCGTACCTTCGTCACAACTGGCGCCTTCGTGAAGGCTACCCAATCAATTGAGAAGCTTTGTCCTGTGATGGTGTTGTGTGAGACGCATGGATGAAAACGCACGCGGCGAATGACTCCTGTGACGTGCTTCCATATAGGTATGAAGTATAGATCATCTTGTTCCAGCGCGTTTGCGTGGAGCTCAAAAGGTATACAAATAGGTTCATTCATCACTCGTGGGTCGGCGTCTGGCCAAACTGTTGGTTCAGACGGAGATCTTTCGAGCGATACCATCGCGAGGTCACATTGACCGAGGTATTTCATGCGAAAAACAAGATAGTCGCGCTCGTCCGCGCCAACATACACGTGCAGCTCCGGTGAGTCCACGAAAGCAAGCGTCTGATCTCCGCTGTTTAAGATTACACCCCGTAGCCGCCCATCACCTGCATCGATTTCCACTCCCATTTCAAGGGAAGTGGATTGCCCCCAACCGTTCCTACCATCGTCAAAGTTCCATTGAACTAAGAAACACACACACACCTGAGACTATGTAGACATACGGAGAGGCAACGAGTAGCTTACGAGCAATTGAGTTCATGATGTTAGGATGCACCGACGCCAGCATCGCTTTAGCAGTTGATAGCACTGATAATACCACAGTGAGCACCATGCTCCGCTGAGCAGCTCGGTGACGTGAGCGTAGCAGAGAGGACATTGCGAAAGCGTCGGTCCGGCCTCAACTTGGCCGCCAACTAAGCAAGTCGTCGTTGCAAAAGCCTTTCGAATCCGGGCGTCTCTTGGACATCCAATCCGTGCTTCGATATCTCTTGAGCTCGAAGCTTAAGTGTGAAGGCTATCGATTTGCTTACGTGAAATTCATTCGGAGGCTCGCTCTACCTTGTTTTGATGGCGTCCCCCCAGTAGTAAATTCTGAGCACTCTATGCGCTTTGATATTGGTTATGATGTACTACATAGTATTCGAACCAGTGCCTTTCGATTTACCACATCAGCCGGTCGACAATAACACTGGTAAGGGGAGGGCATACACCAACCAATGAATCGATGAGCACAGAAACAAAAAAAAGTTGATTCAAAAGATTGGTATAATCAGCAAGTGCTTCCACAGTAATCACTCTGCTTCGGCTAACAGGCAGTTTTAAGGCACTTGGCCATAGACCTGTATTTGCATCATTTCCTATTTGTAAGAGCCTATGGCTCTTACAGGTAAGGATTACCAACTGATGAGTGGTTTGACATTGGTTAGTATCGCTTAGCTTATGTTCCTAACTTAACCCTTACGCACAAGTATGGATTTTGTGAGCAAAACATTCGCCAGGCAAGCAAAGTGCGTCGGAAACGCTGGCCCCCCTTGCGGTGAAGCGAGCACCGGTGCCTGGTGCTTGCCTTTTCAGTTGGGTAGATTCGCAAATCAATAACGGTTTGGCATTAGCTAAACGATCGTCCAACTTTCCAACACAAACTATCCTTCAGCCAGCCAATCAGCGATGCCGAAGTCATTCACTTCAACTGAGACAACCGCTCAGTGATGCAACGCAATCCCAGCCAGTACGCTACGACTATCTGGTGGCAATTGTGTTAAGATCCTGAGATTCGTGTCGTGTCAGCACTCGAAGTACATGGTGGTCGGATATGCCATACTTGATGGTGATCGGATCGCTGTGGGGAAGTTTGGTCACACATGCGATCGGAAGCTGGAAAGTTTAAGGCCACTTTTGCCTCATAGCACTATTTCAGAAGCTCCCATTCAACCGAATGTGAAGTAGTAGCACAAGGTACCATGAACTAGCTGACAGTGCACCATTACTTTACGGATAAAAACCGAGTACTTTACTGCAGCTAACAACACCGCACTGAGACAATGAGCGCGCCGCTAGGAATCACGCCTACGGTGACGTTGCCTGAGTGCTTTGCTCGTTCT
>BSXT01000271.1:0-37110 GCA_030267785.1 Phytophthora fragariaefolia
CAAGACAGCGCGCGGTCCTCCTAATGTCTCGGCTACTTTAGTCACCTCGAACGTCTATATTATTCATTTCACTTGCTCAGTCGATGAGTATAATTATTAATATGCATGCCATACAAATGAGTCGGAGACTTGCCACTAATTGGAAGACTGCATACCATATTTCAAAGCGCGAAGACTATTCGGAATGTTTCCTGGTTGATAATAGTATCGGTTGTCAATTGGGTTATACCAAGACGAAACGTCTATTATAGTAGAGAAATGTAAATAGAATCAGCACTACGGTACTACACGGCCAAGACTCAAGATGATTATGCTGTTACAGTGTCTTTTTAAGTGTTAAAATAGTTAGTTTGTGTCCGCCAGCCGCTCAATGATGTATATATTATGGCAATTCCCAATCTAAGCCTGGTACTGTTGATCCCAATGATAGGGAGTGCTTGTGAAAGGCTCAAAGCGCCGACCAAGTATATCGTTTCGGATAGACCCTGACTAATAAATACCCTGACTAATAAATACCCTGACTAATAAACACCCGTGACGATCAATCATCACGCGGTTTGATGTCATTACACTAGCAACTAGCCGAAAATGTCGCTGGTTCCCCTCAAACGGATTATTATTCACCTCAAATGAGCATTTATGAGCAGCCAGCAATTGCCTGTCAAGTATATTTTGCGAACAAATCATATCCGCGTCGATTTATCTTCTCATATCGTGCGCGCTTTTACCTTCACTTTACTGTCTGGTCATGAAACTTACGAGGACGACGACTTGGGGGTCGATCCACGGCAAATTTTAATCGGGCTAACGCATCAAGGTCCAGGACCTCTGTCATGTATTAGTCGCGCGCTTTTGCGTGATTACAGTTAAACTACCGTATTTGCACATGACTTGGAGATACTTGCGCAAAAGTGGAGGATATTTGCGCAGAACTTGAGGAGATTTTGCGCAAAACTAGGGGACATTTGCGCAAAACTAGGGGACATTTACGCAAAAGTAGAGGATATTTGCGCAAAAGTAGAGGATATTTGCGCAAAAGTAGGGGATATTTGCGCGAAACTGGGGGATTTGTGCGCAAACCCGGGAAATAACTTGGGCAAAAACTAAGGGATATCTCTCACAAAACTGAAGGATTCATTATATTAAGCTGATTGACATTTTAGCGAGTGTCAGCTTGCCAAACTACCGATAGTCACATTGGGTTCAATTTACTATGATAATTAATATATCAAATAATGTGTGTCATTGATTATTGAAGGATATGTAGTTTTTATCTTAATTGTGTACTGTAGCTTGCACATGTCCGCCTGTCTATCCTTCTGCCTGCACCTCCACCGTCGTGCCTGTCTATGGTTTTCACCATCTTAGTGACTGTCTCTGTGCTTGTGCTACGACATATTTTTCTGTGCTAGTCAGCTTTTTTCTTGTGTTTTGACATTTTTCTCACAACCAATAGACGACTCGCCCGCATTCCCATCTGTTCTACTACTGTAGTACAAGTACTAGTACAAGTTAACTGTACTGCTATTGTACTGGCCATAATAGTTTGTACCAAAATTCGAGGTCAGATTCGACAAGGAAGATGGTGACTTTCCATATGCGATAGTTAGATATAAGGCCCATTCTCAACGAGAAAATGATAAGAACACACAAACAGATTAGACTAACACATCAAATCGCGTCCTGGCACACAAAGGGTTTCATGGACAGAGCAGCATTGTGCACATGATTGTGATGAACAATCGCATGGGATAGTGTGCCAGCAAAGACTATCGAATTGCATATCAATCATCTGCATAGGTTAGTAATAATTACCATCTTTTAGGGCTGCGAGGATTGCGCTTGATAGCCACGGATCAAATTAACACACAAAAGAACACGAATGGAAAGTATAAGCCTCACTTTGTAAACCTACCCAGCTATGGTGTGCGCGCTGGAGTGAGTTAGGTGCGCCAGAATACGATGCAAGTTGCTGACTTGCTACTAGCTATGCGTGTCGGTATCATTCATTGTACTGCCCTAATAGTCTTGCTAAACGGACTGTGGTGTGGATTACCATCTGATAAGATTAAATGAATTGACGGTATGTAATATAGCGCTTTGTGTGCTGGGATCTCCCATTGGTTTTGCTTGCACGCTTTTATGTGCTCGTCCAACTATTGGTGTATTTTCCTGACTCTTGGTGTGTTGGTCCACCCGTTTGTGTGCTCGTCATGTTTTGGTGCTGTTCTACTCTATTGTGTGTTTTTATGGTCCTGTCCATTCTCAACCGGCCGCATGAGGCCGCAGCGCATCGCATATTTTTGCACCATGCGGCCGCATCGGTTGAGAACGGTTCATGCGTCGAATTTAGACGCATGTCCGCTGCATTTTACAGCTGTTGAAGCCCAGCAGAGGTCGAGCCTCTCTTCATCGTCAACTTGGCTAGCCACTGTTAGCAAAGGCACAATAACTGCCATAAACTCAGTCTATTCGCCATGAGGCTGCATTGGCGAATTTGAACAGGCAGAAGCGAATTTGAACAGGCAGAACAAGAAATGGATCATATCATATGATTCATGTGCATCGAGATGGATCGCAGCAAAGTCTTTTTGATTGGTTGCTCCTCGGGCTCAATTAGGGCTAACCGATCGATCACAACGGGAGTCTTTCATTGGCTCACGGAGACAATCATATGCCAAAACATCTGGTGCTTCGGTTAATTGGAGGATTACCGCGCATCCAGCCGGGCAGTAAAAGCATGATTGCATCACATCAAATCAAACGGATTGTTCCTGTATTAAATTTTTTGAAGGCTTTAATTAAGCTTCATTAATAATACCATCGCCTTCTCCGGCGTCGGTGCACTTGATTATTCGGCCTTGAGTGCTGTCATGTAGAAGAAGAAGAAGAAATTGTAATTTCTTCTTTCTTTTAATTTGTGCACTTATTGGTTGTTGCTATTTATTGTACGAGTTGATGTTGGCAAACATCCTTGTCTTCGTAGTGACAAGGGAGACCTCGAAGGTTCGCGTTTGCAGTATGTAAAACGACGCATATTAATTCCTACTACTAAGAAGAAGTTCGTAATCCTTAGCATCAAACATTCCAGCGGCACGAATCTCGACACCTTCCGAGCTATTGCTCGCCTTGTAAGCCTTCCCCACAACAGAAATCGCGCTCGTTGGGACCGCAATGCACTCCTGGACCTAATCCCGTGTACGTCCTGTCACCGGAGGGCCTGCTTTCGCCGTTTGAGGACGAATTGGTAGGTACTCACAATCATCAACCGCTGTGCAGCAGGTAGATTCCGTCCTCTAGCCATTCCTGTAGTGTGAATAACTAATAGCGGCTTAGTGCAGTAGGAAGCTGAGAGCATCAGGATCATTTTGCGGGTCGACACAGCCTCATTCGTCCAATATTAGCCGAGAACGAGCTGGGCCGCAATTCCCGGTACAAACTATTATGGCCAGTACAATACTGTCGTACAAGTAGTACAAGTTAACTGCGTTCAGTCAGTTGAAACGTTCAGTTGAAACGTTCAGGTAAGTAATAAATACTAGTAATCCGCGGTATACCCCCCACTATACACCTGCACGTGTATACCTGCCGTCGCCACTCACTCAACCAGGGCGAAAGGACCCCGTGGATATGACGACGACGACGACGGCGACGGCGACGTTCAGCGCGGCGGAGGCGGCGGTGTACGACCGGCAGCTGCGTCTGTGGGGCGTGGAGGCGCAGGCGCGGCTGCAGCGCGCGCGCGTGCTGGTGAGCGGCCTGGGCGCGCTGGGCGCGGAGCTGGCCAAGAACCTCGTGCTGGCGGGCGTGGGCGTGACGCTGCACGACTCGCGGCGCGCGGCGGCGGGCGCGCAGCTGCTGCTCTCGCCGGCGGACGAGGGCGCGAACGTGCGTGCAGCTGACGCTGACTCTCTCCCGGTACGCGACCGCCCCGCGCACTTGCTAACGCGCTGCCCGTGCGTGGTCCGCAGCGCGCCGAGGCCTGCGCGGCGCGCGCGCAGGAGCTCAACCCGCTGGTGCGCGTGGCCGTCGACACGCGCGCCGCGCTGCCCGACTCCAGTTTCGCGCAGTTCTCGGCCGTGTGCCTCGTGGACGCCGCGCCGGCCGCCGAGCGCCGCGTGGACGCGCTGTGCCGCGCCGCGGGCGTCGCCTTCTTCGCCGCGCGCAGCTTCGGCTTCGACGGCGTCGTGTTCGCCGACCTGGGCGACCACCAGTTCCGCCGCGCGCCGCCCGGCGAGCCCGAGACCGCGCGCTTCCCGTCGCTGGAGCAGGCGCAGCGCGTGCCGTGGAGCGCGCTGCAGAGCGCGCGCAAGCGCGCGCCGCAGCTGCCGCGAGTCTTCGTCAAGAACCAGCGTGAGTGCATCGGACGAGGCGCCCGCGCCGCGGCGGCGGACTCACGCGCGGTGGTGGTGCTGTCGTGCAGTGCTGCAGGGATTCAGGAGCCGCAAGGACGTGCAGGCCGTCGACGGCAGCCACGACGACGTCGAGTTCGTCCAGTACGCGCGCGAGCAGTTCGCGGCCAACGGGCTGGACGACGACTACATGTCGCCCGACGAGCTGCAGTACGTTCCTGCTGCGTGGTGGATCTGGGAGGCAGGCGGCTAACGGCGTTGTTGCTGCTGCTGCTGCTGCTGCTGCTGCTGTGTGTGTGTGTGAAGGACGTTGCTGCGCGTCGCGGACACGGAGCTGGCGCCGGTCTGCGCCATCGTGGCAGGCATCCTGGGCCAGGAGGTCATCAAGGCCATTGCGCAGAAGGACGAGCCCATCTGCAACTTTTTCTGCTTCGACGGCGTCTCGGGCACCGTGCGTCGCATTGGGTAGACGACGGACGATCTAACGCCCGTGAGAAATATAGCAGCTCCGGAGCGCGCGTGTCAACTCGTGCACTTCGTGGAGCAGGTGAGCTCGACGTCGTGTTCTTTGTAATTTTGGATCCGCGGCGACGCTTCGACAGCGTGGCGACGAGATGGCAGGTTACAGGCATTTAGCTGGGGTGGACTAACTGGAAGGGTATACTCGAGGACGTCGGCGTGGCCGTTATGTCGACAGCGTTGGCTGCAGCGCGCGCGAAGACCAAGGGGAAGCGCATGCTTCGGAACGCCCTCGACGCTTATGGAGATGAAGATACATCCCTGTCGAAGTGGAACGCAAGGAAGAAGCGGGCGCTTGAAGAGGGGAAGTGGGTGTGGAAACAGAGCGTTGTCAGCACAAATGCAGCGATCAAGTCCAGGTTCGACAAGGAGGAGGTGCAAACGTCCCTTAAGGCACGATTTGTGGACGTCCAAGCTGCAATGGAAGAGGAAATGAGCAGCACCATCCACGTTGATCAGCACGGGGGATTGCTTGGGGCAAATGACCGCCACGAGGACCAATGCTGTTGGAGGTAGTGTGCCCCGCTTTCGTGCTTGAACTGGGTAATTCCTGCTAACACAGAGTGCCAATGATGTAGAGAGCGCATTGGCGGTAAGATGCACCACTGCACAAATCTGCTACCTCTAGAGAAAAAGAAAAAAATGAGCCCGCAGGAATCATTATCGACAGCAACAGTAGTCACCAGCAAACGATTTTGCCTTTGGCATGCCAGGGAGTGCGTATACGAAGAACATGCGATGGAGAAATCTCGGGTCATTGAAATACCCAACGACTGCGGCATGTGTTTGCATTGCTACGAAATGACAGCTGGCACTCTTCGCGCTACACTTCAGAAGGTGCCACCACGCATTGGTGCACTCAAAGTTCCTGGAGTGTACGAGACGAATGTTCGCAAGGAAGTTAAACGTGACGCCATGCTGAGGCTACCGAATACAAAGTCGTCGCTCGATCCTGAAATGAGTAGAAAGCTGGGCCCAACGAGTGTATGTGCATGGCAAAAAGAACACTCGGAGATAACCTATGTGTGGCGATGCAGTAACCGTGTATTGATGCATCCCGTGCTACGGGGATCGTATCTCCCCTTTTGCGGCTTTCATGCTCCACGATGCATTCAAGAATATGGAAACAAAGGAAAGAAAGAGCAAGCGTGCCCCTCAATCGGTCGCAAAAATCAATACGGCATGTGTCGCAATCACTTGGAAGCACATTTTAGTACATTGCCTTTCGAAGAACGTGGGGGTGTCCTGCTGATTGATTCCGACTTTGACGTGCCAGGCACCAAAGAGTGCAGGAAAGAGGAAGTGGCGACCCCCTTGGTGCGGCACCCTCTTGCCCCGATGTATCCGCCACCTGCATTAAATACAACAAGTGATCTCAACTTGTCAATGGAGACAGCTCACAATGTTGTGGTATTGCCGTCCCGCTCATCACGATTTACGTATGAAAAGTTCGTAAAAAAAGCACGTGCCCTGGCCGATAAAGCAATCCGCGAGGTCCTTAACCACCCAAATCCTCTGTCAGTGGTTGTCAAGGAAGTCCTTTGGCGTGTGCAGTTCTTGCGTAGAGCAGAGGTCGTAGCGATCCGTATCCAGCGAATATTTAGAGGTAATCGTGCTCGTAGGCGTGTAAGACTACTGCTTTATGAACAAGCTGCAATGGATCGAATGAAGGCGTGCCGAGTGCTACAGCGATTTGTACGCGGTTTCCTGGGGCGACGACTGTTTGAACATGAGCACGAAAATGTGCACCGAGCTGTCCCGCATATTCAGCGTCTACTGCGTGGAGCTTTGGCACGTAAACACTTCCGCGAACTCTTGGCTGCCATTCGCCTGCAACGCAACTATCGATGGTATCGTCAACGCCTGCTTGCCCGTGATTTCCGGGAAGAAATTGCTTACATGCAGGCTCTTCAGCGCCAAGCTGACGCAAACTACTTGGAGATGGAAAGACAGATGAATACTTTCCGGCGGCTTCGTGCACGTCGAGTTCTTCGCACGCATATCTGGAAGTGGAAACGGCGTCAAGAAATGCACGAACAAGAAGTCGCCGAGCGCCTTCGAAGTTTGCTGGGAACAGTTAAGATTCAGCGTCTATGGAGGCGATATCATAGGTATATGATCATCAAGAAACGCTACAGCAGTGCGCAAATGATTCAGAAGCGCGTTCGAGGATGGCTAACGAGGCATATGTGGCTAGGAGATCCTGGTTTGCACTTCACTATAAACTTTGTAAACCCTCGAAACGGCTTCCGATATGGCAAAGTCGTCTTGGAGTCACAATCATCAAAATCTTACTCGTACCCAAGTTGGAAAATACGATGTCAATTTGGCGCTTTGACCATTCAACGCGTTTTCAGAGGGCATCTAGGACGACTAACAGCAAATGCGCGATGGACTGGAATGCTGAAGCGATGGGAGTGGCTAGGCATTACTCCAACGGATTCAAGTGGACATCTTAGCGACACCATGACAGTCGGTCGCCAGCGATATGGATTTTTCCTTCCTTCTTTTGCTTACCACATGGATCGACGACACCACATGCGGCCTATTGCGAACGAACCCGTGCCTAATCGTGGGCATGCGTACAAGTACCAATACATCCTTGATCTGATTAGTGATCGAGATGGAAAACGTGGTTGGAGTCTTGCAAAGGAAAACATGTACGCTAGACAACTGAAAGAAGAGCAGGAGTGGCTAAGAGCAGAGGAGGCTAGGCGTGATGCAAAAGAAGCTGAAATTGCAACAAAGGCTCTAAGAAAGCATATAGCAAGCATACGAGACCCGCTTGCTCAAGCAATGCCAATGTCCAAGGCAATCTTCCCGGTTGGATCTAGAGTGGATGTGATTGGAAAGATGGAGGGCAAACCAATCGTCCGTAGAGGAAAAATTGTTGCGATTCACAAGGGAAACGGTAAACTATCGGCAACATTTGACGTAGAGTACCTTAAAGTACGTCTTCAGTCTCCTGAAACCCTTTTTTTAAAGGATAATGCGTACTAACTCCTAAATTTGTGCTGTAGCCTCTACGAAATTCCTACGGACGCCTCGAGGAAAGCGGTGAGTATCGCGTGAATGTTGCGCGTCTACGTCATGTTCCGCTCGTTTCAACAGATCTCAACCCGAGAAAAAGCGTGGGCATACTTATTCAGACAGCTATCGATAGGCTTCGACACGAAATTCAAGCTAGTCAGATGAATGAGTCTGCACTTGTATCACACGACGAGCCCGATAATGCCCTGGCTACTGTGGATGCCGTTGCGGAGCGGCTTCGTGACTGCAGAGAAGGCCACGATCTGTTGTATGATCAGCGTGACTTTGTGGATTTTGTCTTTAGAAACTCCACTTTGCTCAAAATGAAATGGCTGCAAGTTGTTAGCCAAATCCGGTATGGCACGCGCTCCACTGCGAACATACATGTGGATACACGTAATCCCACGCCAAGTGTTTCTGTGATGGAGATGTTTTGTCGTGAATTTGGCGTGGACGGTGCTAAAACTGTATTGGTAGAGGCATCCAGCCATCCTATGCCTGAGCGCGCACAGATCATAGAAGAGCGAATGACCAGGCTAGGATTCCAACATGAGTCGAAGACCGTTGTCTACGAAGAAACTAGGAATTTCGAAGAGGAGGTACCCACCGATAAGTCTATACGACCCGAGACCACATCTGTACAGAAAGAGTTTCATATACGACACGACGCAGCGGTCACCGTAGACGATATGCTGTTGTTTCAGGAGGATCCAACTCCTCAAAACTTACAGGACATGCAGCGTCTCATCTACGAGCTAAAGGTGCGTGCCCCAAAAACGAAATGATCTTTGCATTGATGCTTTACTAACCCTCGGAGTACCTAGACTCTTCCTCGAGAAGCACGGCGGGAGCAGATTATACACATATCCTCTCGACAAACCCATGCTTACGTATGCGGGCATCCTGCTTGCGGAAAATGTTTCTCGTACGTAATAGTTTATCCGAAATACTGTATGAACCCATCTAACTCAAGTCTCTGCCATGGATGCAATAGATCCAGGAAGGTAGCAAGGTTACATCAGTCGAGGGCGCATGAGGGTCGCGAGCGCCTTGCAAGTGCTAATCCTTTGGTGGATCAGTACTTGCATTCATACTGGCCGGAAGGGGTGCCGTGGAAGAAAGCAGAGCACAAACGAATGGTTGGATACTTCGGATGCAGTCAGGCAGGATGCGAAAATCTTCAGTTTCGTTCGCAACGAGAGCTTAACAGGTATGCAACATGAAATTTTCCAATCGGTATGGACTGACTCAATTATGGTCCAGGCACCGTCATCGTGAGCACGATATGGATAATGGCTATGATTCTGGTAGCTCCTGTCCAACAGGATCACCATTACCTTCATTGAGTGAAAAAGTGGTGAACACTAAGCGAACAACTATCAGTCGGAGGGCGATATGGCTCGGTACTTATGCCGTATGCCGCAATCTCGAAGCCAAGCTCGGGATCCCAGCATCTACTCTCACCAATCCAAACGCCTGCTCAGTTCACGACAAACCTGTTCAATTGTGTACGACATGTTTTCTACAACAACGGAGGCCAGCATTTCCGTTTCGACTCTACTCAGCCATGGCAGTCCGCAAAGCAGAACCTGGCAACGGCTCACTTCGAATCGAAGCGGAAACGTCCTCGGAAGCTTCCGAAGATGAGGAGTTCATGATCTTTCGGAATGATGACGATGGGTTTTGTCCCGCAGTAAATATTTGGGGTGTTTACTCGCTCGGTACACCACCAAAGCGCAAGGAAAAAGATAAAGTCATACTCCCAGACCCGCTGTCGTCCGTCTTGTACCTCAAGGTTTCCACTATGTGTCGTGATGCTGTCGGAGAAGCCTGGATTTTTGGGCATGTGCTAGCGCATCGAAAACGAGCAGGACAAAAGGAGGATGGAGACGAGAATGAGGTTGTGCCTGATAAGGCTCGAGGTCTGGTATTCGCGTTATTGAGCCAGGTCGTAGGTTCCGCATCGATTCACCACTGCTCCAAAAATGTGTTCTACAGAAAATACTACTCACCGGCTGGGGATAATGGCGAAACTATCAAGAGTTCTAGCACACCTGCGACTTCAACTGCCAAAAGAGGCAACGTCCTTGCGCGGAACTTGTTTTGTCGACCAGCTCATCCAACTCAAGTAACGTTAAATAATATTCAGCGCAAGCATGAGAATTAACGTTGAAGGCACGCTCCGAGTGTGCACGCGCGATGTCAAAATCTGATAACGAGCGCGGAGGATTCTGTTGCTTTGCTTCAACGATGCTGACACGGCTGACACCAAGGCGATGTTGTCCATCGGGTCGCTGCAAAATATGGTGAAATTGGTGGCTTGGTGATAACGAGGTACTGTACTTGATTGAGACTGCTCTCAACGTGGTCAGAGATGAAGTTCATTTTCAAATTTGCTTTCTTCCAGCAACACCCTCTTTCGACTTCCTACTCATAACGATGAAGATCACCCTACTGCTTGCTCTTGCTGCTTTTGCCGCTTCCACGTACGCTGCTGTGCCTGTCGTCCCAACCGATCGAATGACCCAGTTTCTTCAGGAGAAGTCCAACCTCAAATTGGAGCTGAGCAAGTGGAAGCAGAGTGGTGCCGGCCAGGCCGCTAAACAACATGGCTTCATTCCGTCGGCGTCCACGAGGTCTGTTGATGGAGCAGAAGATGAAGAGCTGCGTCGATTTTTCCTGACCAAACTGATGATTAAAGAGGCTCAAGCAACCAACCCTGAAGCTGTCTTCTCTACTGACACGCCGTTTACGCTCATGACGGAGGAAGAGTTCATCAAATTTGTGGGTACTTCATACCAACGTGGGTCGGGTCTACTGGCGTCTCCTATCGCTGAAGTATTTTCGAACTCGACCGAGGCGCCCTGCACAGACAAGGACTGGACCAAGTCAGGCTGCGTTGCTGCTGTGAAGAGCCAGGGACAGTGTGGTTCATGCTGGGCATTTGCCGCAATCGCTGCTCTCGAGAGTGCTGTTTGCCTCTCCGGCGGCCCGCTTACACCCCTATCGGAACAGCAAGTTTTGGACTGCGACACATCTTCCTATGCGTGCCAGGGCGGCTACCCAGGCGATGCGTTGGAGTTCATCCAGCGTGCTGGAGGTGTCTGCACCGAAGATGCCTATCCGTACGTCTCGGGAGACTCAGGCGATCGCGAAGTTTGCCAAACTTCGTGCAAGCCGGAGGCCGTCGTCGTTCGTAAGGTGGTGTCCATTCCTGAAACGGAGAGCGGTCTTCTTGAAGCGATCAGTGGGCGTCCCGTGGCAGTGGGCGTCGCGGCTGGCAACCCGACCTGGAAGCAGTACAAGGCCGGCATTGTGTCCTCCTGCACGTCGACGGACCTTGACCACGCAGTGCTTGCAGTGGGCTACGGCGGAGGCAGCGATGGCGCGTCACCCTTTTTCAAGATCAAGAACTCGTGGGGAGCTCAGTGGGGCGAAGCCGGCTTCATTCGCCTGAAGCGCGGGGCTGGCACCGGCAGCTCGGGCACGTGCGGCATCATCGGCCCCAAGTCCGTGTACCCTCAGCTATAACGCTATCAGGACTCGATGCTAGTCAGATAACTTCAACTTACTGAATTGAAGCTCTCCTGACCACACGTTCTCAACTGCCCATTTCTTGTAGTTTGTATGCATCTTGAAACGACGCGATCCGTGTCAAAGTGACCCTCCATGAGAAATCTTGGATCTTGCGGACTCATTCACGATTCCTCGCTCAAGATGGTAAGCGGCTTGCGCCGATCAGGGCGGAGGGCGACTTTGCGGGCTCTGGGCTTCGCGGTGCTGCTTTTCGCTCTGGTGATCGCACAAGTGACTGAAAAAGTACTTCCTGCCGGAACGGAAGCTGGTGGTGACCCTGCTGGACCCCAGGAGCATGAAGGAGCCGAAGTAGGAAAGAAGGAGGAAGTGGAATTCGAAGCGGAGGGTGCTCGAGTGGCCATCGTAGCTGCCGTGACCATGTCGACGTTGGTAGCCATCTCTATTCTGTTCGAGATCTCGACGGAACAATTGAGGGAGCACACGGACGAGCTTAACATGCCATTCGTTAATACAGTTTTCGGGGAGCTCACGACGCTCGGATTTATCGGTCTATTGCTCTTTGTCGTGACCAAGATTGAAATCCTGCCATGGCTTTCGAGGCACGTACTGGGGGGTGATGCGGAGCTACAGGAGATCATTGAGAAACTGCACATGGCGCTGTTTTTCTTCATTGTGATTTTTCTGGTTCTGTGTCTCGCACTGCTGCGCCTTGGAATGTACGTGCAGCACGAGTGGAGAGAGTTTGAGCGTAGCTGCGCCGACATCCCGTCGGTGCTGTCTGAATACGCGTTGGCTACTGAGCCGCCGGCATCGTGGCTGGATCGGTTCTCGTGGCACCGATCTGCTGCTGCGAGCAAAGCTGAACGTGAGGTTGTCTACTTGGCGCTTCGCCGACGATTTATGGACTATCGCTCCAACCATCCAGACGAGGAGACCGCACGCCAGTTAGCGAAGGAATTCCAGCTCCAAGGTGATGACACGCGATTCCCATTTAACGAATATCTGTCAATAATCTCTGGCGAAGTTATGGGACGGCTGATCCAGATTGATATGGCCACGTGGATCGCCCTCGACATCGTTCTAGTGCTCATTTTGTGCTTGTGTTGGCATGCTGGGCCACGCGGTGAGGTAGCAATACTTCTCGCCTCGGGATTCTCGCTTATCGCGTTGAATGATTTCGTGTATCGCCGCGTACGCGCAATGCGGAGCTTGCTAACGCCACCTCGACTGCAAAGTGACGCTGAAAGGCTGCGACGCAAGAATATTTGGCGCTCGCAGCACGGATTGCCTCCCCTCTCTGAAACCGAGCTTTCAGCCACTGAGAAAACCTGGTTGCTGACAGATTCAGAAGAAGTGAGGGACTACGACGATTCGCATGGGTGGGCACCTCCCTACGTTGAGCTTTTGCCCAATGGAGGCCGCAATCTGTCTGAAAAGGAGTTAAAAATTCGCCAGCGAAGTTTGATCGGTGCTGGATGGGGGAATGGTGTTCTTCTTGCGCTGTTTTCGACGCGTATGGGGTTCCTGCTCACGGCGTTACATTTATCAACCTTCTTACTGAGAGAAACGTACCAAATTTCCGAGCTTTTTGGTGATCACCCAGCATTCGCTGCTCTGTTATGCTTCTTTTTCCTGTTACCAAGCATTGTGGTGCCGTTCATGTCCACCCGAATCGCAAGAGACGGTCTACTGGCATTCAATGTTGAGCATATGAAGGTTTCTCGAGTTATCGTTCAAGTGACGCGTCTTCTGCGTGCTCGACAGACTCTGCGGACACTTCGCTTCGTCGCCGAAATGAAAATTCATCTTCGAGAAAATGCGCGACGCAATAGTCAGCAATTAAAGCTGAGCATTGAGTTACTGCCGGAAGTACCAATGCCAACACCAAGCCGGCGACGCTCTAGTATCCTACCAATTGACGCCAGTGATAGTTTCAGGGCTGCACGTCGTCGTTCATCGTCACAGCTGGACTCCACTGTCACAGCAGGAATGTTGCGCTCAATACAAAGCGTTCCTCCTCCATTAAAACTGTCACCGAAAGCATCGTCAGCAACAGATCCTCCATTATCTCCATTAGCGGCATATATTTCCCCGCGAGAAAAGCGTGGTGATGCGTACAAAAGGGAGATGGAGCGGCGTGAAATTCACACCATTTTCTGTTTGTTTGATGTCGACGGATCAGGGTCTGTGTCGCGAGAAGAGATGGCTAGTCTGCTACTCGCCATCACACATGACCTCGACGATATGCAGCTCAATCGTCTCATGACGGACCTTGTAGCGGAAGAGCTGGATAGCGACGACGAAAGCATCCGCCAAGATGGAGCTATGGTGGAAGGCCCACAAGAAATCACGTTTGAGGCATTCTACAAGTGGTGCAGTGCGCGGATTCGAGAAAGTCGTCATTCCAAGGAAGAGTTGGTCGAAGAAATTTTCCGCATGGTGGATGCGGACGGTAGTGGCACAATTTCTGTGGACGAATTCGTGTCTATCTTCAAGACGCTGGGCCAAGCTCTCGACCACGACGATGTACGCGAGCTCGTATATCAGATGGATCGTAATGGCGATGGTAAGATCGACCTTGAAGAATTTAGCAAAATGTTGCAGAAGCACGAGGTCTAGACTTGAGCTGGATTATCAAATATACTTCAAAGTATTTGTTTTCATCCACTATACATCACGACTCTCAAATGACGACTAAACTGTGGCCTTCGACAACAAGTGCAAGCGAAGGAATAACTGTGTAAAACTGGGAAAGCTAAGACCTAGACGTGATGCAGAAGCACACATCTTGGCCCTTTCTCTCTGAGTAAAACCCATCTATCGAACCCCAGTTTACATCAAACATACATGCACGTCCATCAATATAGTTGCGATGAGCTCCCTGGTATCAGGCCGATACCGTCACGACACTCTGCAATTTGGCTGCTTCGAGTTACATTCACTGATAGAGTTGTTGTTCGCGTCGTGACGATGATGCAGATCCATTTTGCAGTATTGTTAGCACTGTGTGGACTTGTGCGTACCTTCGCACAGACTTCGGGTCAAGAGGTCGCAATTCTTGTCGGGGCGGGATGCAAGTTCTCTAACTACTCGGCACTTCCGAAATCCACACTGAATGAGCCTTCATACCGCCTGGAGTTAAGCCCTGGTCTCGGTAAAGGCATTTACGTGCTACACTTCACGCAGTTTAATTTACCGGAAGCTGATGTCTTGGTCATCCGAGCAACTGACGCCCCCAATGCATCACTTCCAGCAGCAGTGCTTTCGGGGAAGAACGCAACCGGTAAATTTTATTCGACTGCAATTGCCGGGAACGGCGTTAATATTGAACTTTTCAAAGCTTCAACTCCTGATAAAACCAAGTCGTCGTCTACATGCAAAGGTTTTACTGTCAGCGGTCTTCTGTTCTCACCGAAGGAGATCGTGGATGAGGTTGAGCACAAAAAAGTTCGTGTCAAAGTCCCGTTAGTCAAGATGGCCGACGTAAAGGAGTACGATAATGACGACAACGACGAAAGCATTTGCGGTACTGATGAATCCGTGGAAGCCGCTTGCGCCCCGAGCTCCACGAACAGCGGTGAGGGGGTCGTTATGTTGGCGAAGTCGCAGCCTGTGGCGCGACTTTCAATCATCAAAGAAAATGGAATGGTAATTGCGTATTGTACTGGCTGGTTACTGGGCTGCGAGGGCCATCTCATCACTAACCAGCACTGCATCGGCAGCAATCAAGATGCACTAAACACTAAAGTGGAATTCCTGGCGGAGTCCACAAGTTGCAGAGGTGGTGAAAGTTGTGATACTCGAGGTGGTTGTCCAGGTCCCGTGGGAGTGACAACCACAAGTTTGGTGGCAGTGTCGGAAGACCTGGACTACGCACTGGTTCGTCTTGGAGGCAACACTAGCTCGTACAATTACTCGGGGTTGTATGAGAAGACCGGGGGCTACTTGCAGTTTCGTGGTTCTGGAGCTGTGTTGGATGAGACCATTTACATCCCGCAGCATCCGTTGGGCTACGGCAAGAGAATTGCGTGGCTATACAATGGTCAGCCAGGTCGAGTTGAGTCGCTCACAGTCACGGAGTGCGGCAAAAACGATGTGGGATACTACGTGGACACACAGGAAGGTTCTTCAGGCTCCCCGATAATCGCCACAAAGGACAACAATGTGATTGCACTGCACCACTGCGGCGGCTGTCTCAACGGTGCGATTCCGGCGCAATCGATCATCGCAGACCTCACTAAGAAGGGGGTTCTGCCTAGCTGCACGGTCGCCAAGTGAGCATCATGAAAAACGTGTATTAAGATGCAGCAACGATAATGTCGATAGCTGTCCGAAAGAAAATCCACGATGCCAGAGAGTTTGTAGCTTGAGTAAACGGAAAACAAACGCCTTCTTGACACAACTATTTCATTTTTATTCAATTTGGTGGAGTTGCGTAGATTTGAGTTCATAGACTTCTCCATCACTCACTAATCATTTCTGGGATGCTTAGCAAGGTGGCCAAACCACAAGTTCAGCTTAAAGCCTGGCCTGCAGAATAACATCGTCGTGGTCAGTTGACGACGCCAGCACCGCCCACTCTTCAAACTCGCGTCGGGTTTGGTGCAGCACTCCATCGCCAATTTTCACGGCGTCGTTGCCCAGCAGCATTCGACTGGGGATGGTCTTGCCAGCGCACCGGCCGCTCTTCGTGAGCACCTCGACAATGACTTGGGCTCCCTTGGCCGGATCACCGGGCTGTTGTGCCTCGGGCTCCTCGCCATTCAAGTTGTTGATGCGGTTGTGCAGGGGCTCCGTGATCGGCAGGTAGTCCTCGATGGAGTTCTTCATCGCCGAGAAGCCCTTGCCCAGGATCGCTGTGCGGAACGAACCGGGCTCGATAATGGTAACGTCGATGCCGAACATCTCCAGCTCGGCGCGCAAGGCCAAGGTGAGACCAGCAAGGGCGAACTTGGTGGAGCCGTACACGCCCATGCACTTGATACCGAACCAGCCACTAGCGGATCCGATGTTGGCCACCACTCCTGAGCGCTTCTCTCGCATGTGAGGCAGCACAGCTCGAAGCATGCGCAGGGTGCCGAACACGTTCGTGTTGAACTGCTGGTACGCTTCTTCGTCCGTGCACTCCTCGATGGCCCCACCGAGCAAGAACGCAGCGTTGTTCACCAAGATGTCGATGGTGCCGTAGAAGCTCAGGGCTCGGTCAACCACCTTCTTGAGCTCGGCATCGCTCGCCGTGACATCCAACGCCAGTGCTCGAGCTCCTTGGTGCACGAGGTCTTGGAGCTTGCTGGCGTCGCGAGCAGTGGCGATCACGCGGTCTCCGCGAGCAAGTGCGGCGAGGACGATCTCCTTGCCGAAGCCGGAGGAGCATGCGGTCACGAGCCACACCATGGGGCTATCGGCTTGAGAAACCTTGCTCATGGTGAGAGAGTGAGCAGTTCGAGAATAACAAGTGTGAACTGCGCGGCGCTGATGAATTTCTGGCCGTTGCTTGCAGCGCAGCCTCGTTTCTCGCCTTGATCTCGGGCGATTTGAGCTCCCACCACATTGGCGCGTGCTTGAAGACACATCACGCGGCAATCTTCAACGACGTCCTGAGGCGCGGACACAGCGAAAGTTTTCTTGCTGAAAAATCTCTACTGTATTACTGTTTAACCACATCGTTTGATCTAAGGCTTGCCGACGTCCTGGAAGTCTGTGGAGCCCGCGAGCTCCGCCCACTCGTCCAGCTCGCGCTTGCTCTTCTCCAGCACACCCTGCCCAAGCTTCACTGCGTCCTTGCCCAGAAGCAGTCGGCTGGGCAGAGTCTTGCCTTTGCAGCGGCCGCTCTTCGTCAGAGCCTCCACCATAAGCTGCGCCGCCTTCGCCGGGTCGCCTGGCTGCTTGCCGCTGAAGTTCGCGACGTGAGTCGTGAGCGGCTTCGTGAGTGGATCGAAGTCGTTGATCGGGCATTTTGCCGGCACGAACCCCTTGCCCAGGATAGACGTGCGGAAGGCGCCGGGCTCCACGACCGTGACCTCGATGCCGAGCGGCGCCACCTCTTCCCGCAGCGCCAGCGTGATGCCCGCAATGGCGAACTTGGTGGAGCCGTACATTCCGATGCCCGGGATGCCCGTCCAGCCTCCCGCCGAGCCAACGTTCGCTACAACACCCGCGCGCTTCTCGCGCATGTGCGGCAGCACCGCCCGCAACACGCGCAGCATGCCGAACACGTTCGTGTTGTACTGGTCCAGCACCTCCTGCTCGCTGAGGTTCAGACCAGGTAACGGTCATCGAGTCAGAAACCATCACCACAGTGGCCCTGGAAAAGTGTAGGTGCACTCCGCTTCAGTCTCACCTGCACTCCTCAATGGCGCCTTCCAGCAGGTACGCCGCGTTGTTCACGAGCACGTCGATGGTGCCGTACATGTCCAGCGCGCTCGCCATCACCGCGTGCAGCTCGTCCTGGCTGGCAGTCACATCCAGCGCCAACGTCCGCGCGCCTTTCTGCTTCAGATCCGCGAGCCGCTCCGGGTTGCGGGCAGTGGCGATGACGCAGTCGCCATGCGCCAAGGCGGCCAGCACCACCTCACGCCCCAAGCCGGAGGCGCAGCCCGTCACGAGCCACACCTTGGCGCTGGAAGGGATAGGAGTCATGATGAATGCTACGTCCGACGAGTGTGTCCGCGACTGAGTCGATTGGCGAATGACCAACAACGCAGACACACTTGAGGGCGAACGACGGATATCCGGCGACGTTCAGCGGTCGCTGTCTGCTTGGTCTCATGGACATCAAGTGCTGTGTCTATCCCCCACTGGTGGTAAGGACCATTTCCACCAATGGCGCCGGTCAAGCCCATCGTCGCCGCGCAATCCCATTGCGCGCGCGAATGCTGAGCGCTTGCTGCACCCACCACCTGAGCAACTCTTCTACACGTTGTACACATGTATAATAGAACGCGAAAATGAGAGGCGCGGAAAGGGAAACGCGGTCTGCGTGCATTGGTCATATGCTAAGCCTAGTGCAAAGTTCCACGCTCTCTCGACTCGAAACTACGGCACGGTGACGGTCGTGGTGGTGGTGAACGCAGCGGCGGTGAAGTTGCTGCCGCAGACGCTCAAAATGCTGTTGGAGAAGGCGTCCACGCCTGCTGCTTGCAGTTGCTCCTCGCCTTCGACGAAGATCATGGCCAAACCATCGTCTAGGTGCCAGTCGATGTGGCAGTGCATCATCCACACGCCCGGGTTGTCGGCGTTGAGCCGAAGCACCACGTAGCCGACTCCGGTGCACGCGTTGGTGTCGTCGGTGGGGCACGGTGGGACCGTGTACACGTCGCGGAACATGGCGCCGGAGAGCTTCACGGGCGACAAGTTGTTGCTCCGCACGTCAGCCAAAGTGGCTTGGCCGCTGCCGACGACCCACGGCGAGTGGCCGTGCAGGTGGAACGGGTGCTGCTCGTTCTGCTCGTTGGCGAGGACAATCTCCACGTGGTTGTTGTACGCGATCTGCCGTGCGTTCGTGGTAACCGGCAGCTCTGCTGTGGTCATACCGTCGGCGATGCTGAGTAACGGAGCGAACTCCGGCACGAAGAACTGGTTGAAGCTGCTCCCGTCAATGGCAACTTGGCCGATCCCAGGGAAGAGGAACTCGACGACCACTCGGTCATCCGGCGTCCCCGGCAGCGTTGTGGCATTCACCGGCGTGAAGTCGAACTCCCCGACCGTCGACGTGACGTTCCAGCGCTGCGTAGTGGGCTCCGAGTCGTCGTCTTCTTCGTAGTAGATGATGGCAAGGCCGTCGGCGTTGAACCCCTCGCCAGCATTGGCCCCCGTCGCTGCTGTCCACGGGAGGCCGTTGAGACCCGTCGACCTCATCCAGAACGAGCCGATGTTGCCATCGGTCGCGTCCTTGGCCTGCACCAGCAGATCGTAGCGCTGTCCGACGTTGATGGTGATGTTGGTGACCAGATCCGAAGGCTCGAGCGAGTCTCCGTCCGCCGCGATGACGCGGAACTCGTGCTCGTCGATGCTGAACTCGAACGGAGCGAGCGCACTCATGCACATGACGCGCAGCAGGTACGTCTTCCCCGCTTCGAAGCGGAAGCGCGTGAGCGGTTGGTCCTCCGAGCAGTCGGTGAAGCTGTGGGAAGCTGCAGCGGTGCAGTTGTAGCGCCCGAGGTTGTTGATGAGCACGGAATCCCAAATGGGGGGAACGCCGGGGGCTCCGTGGTAGATGTCGGCGAGTTGAACGATGTACTCGGCGTCGATGCCCGTCTCCCACGATTGAAGTTGGTCGTCTCGAGGGTGCACCACGAGAGGTCCTCGGAGGCCGTAGGAGTACTGCGTGGTGTGGTGGCTGTGCCACCAGAAGCTGCCTGCCTTGTCGGGCTCGAAGCGGTACACTGCAGTGGCGTTGGGCGGGATGTAGCACTGGGTGATGCCGGACACGCCGTCCATCTCTTGGGTGCCCAGTTGCTTGAGCCCGTGCCAGTGGAGACACGTGGGCTCCTCCAGCTCGTTGGTCACGGTAACTTCAACTTGCTGTCCGAGGGTCACTTCAATCAGCGCCTCGTGAGCCGGGAGGTCGTTGATGCCAAATGAGGTGAGCGCGACGCCGTCGAAGGCCGAGGAGATGTAGGTCACGCGGAAGTCGTACGAGACCACGGCCTCGATGCAGGCAGCAGCGTCCACGAACGGCTGCGAGATGAACGTGCTGAGGCTCAGCAGCAAGCAGCCGAGAACGAGTTGGCAGACGCCCATGGTAGGAAAGCAGGCGTGGGAGTGGTGAAGAGAAAGCGAGTTGAGGAATGAAAGCGGCGGGCACCGCAGCGTTAATGCGTGAAGTGCTGCGACCACACATTAAAGGAGCGGCGCTGCTCGAAGCCGATCCAGTGTCTCTGCAGGCAGCGGTCACTTCAATCTGCGGTGCCGATGGATCGGCACGGAGCTGAAACGGCCAAGATACCTGAGTCAGAATTTCGGTGGTATGGTTGGGGGCATAATCAAGATGCGCTGCGTCAAGAGCGTTGAGGGTCGTGCGTCATTGACGATCAGCCAAACGCTTCGCCTACCTCGAGGTGAATCTCCGCAGCGGCAGCGTCGTCGACGTGGGCGTGACGGTTGACGCTTTTCGAAGCGCAACCCGCCGCAACTTTGAAGTTGTCGGGCGCTGCCTGCTTGCGCACGCTGTGCATTTCTCGCCCAACTCAGCGCTAGCCCAGATATTCGGTGTACACGGGTTCGAACTTTTGACGCGCGTCATCCGATTGATTGCTGCGACGGTGAAGGTGGCTTCAGCGGCGTCTCTTACGGACAGCAAAACCTTAATCAGGTCTGAAGCTCGTGCCCATCCCACGTCAAGCCTCGCTGCAGCTTCAACATTGTTCGGGAGTGGTTGCACTCCTCGCCGCTGAGGCCACTCCGGCGGCCCAAGTCTGCCCGAACTCTGCTGTTCATTTCGGAATCGACTTCCTCGCGCTCAAGCCTCGCTCCACTCCACTTCACCACTCTACGCGCAGTACCAACCTCCACCTTCGTCTACGATGCGTGCTCTCACCAGCTTGGGTCTCCTGCTACTCGGCACCAGCCACGTCTCGGCCGCTGTTGTCCGCTACAACTGGAACATCACGACTCTCAACACGACCATCTTCGACGGTGTGAGGGGCGCACTGGGCTACGGCATCAACAACGAGCCGTGCGATCAGCACCCGATTTCGGTAACGTTCGGTGACGAAGTCGAAGTCCATGTGACCAACAAGCTCACGGAGCAGACGTGCATCCACTGGCATGGAATGCGGCAGTTCGGCACGCAAGAGATGGACGGCGTCTCTGGCATCACGCAGTGCCAGATCCAACCTAACGTGACGGCTATCTACCGTTTCAAGCCCGACAAATGCGGCAGCTTCTGGTATCATGGGCATGAGGAGGTGCAGTACGCCTTCGGTCTTCGCGGACCGCTCATCGTACACTGTCCCGAGAAGCAGAAGCAGAGCTGGGAAAAGGACGTCTACAAGGAGTACACGGTTCTGCTGGCTGACTGGTACCACGACCTGCCCGTGGGTGCCCCCATCTGGGATACCGTGCTGATCAACAACGTCGGGCGGTACAACTGCACTGTGGCTGAAGCTGCTGGTCTCGACTGCGTGGCCGGCCGCCCACTTCCACGATTCCAGTTCGAGGCCGGCAAGAAGTACTTGATCCGACTCATCAACACATCGGCAATGGCTGCGTTCAAGGTGTCCATCGATGGACACACCTTCCAAGTCGTTGCCAGCGATGGCGACTACCTCAAGCCTTCAACGCTCGTTAACTCGGTGACAATCAACGTGGCTCAGCGCTACGACATCCTTGTGCAAGCCAAGTCCTCTGCATCCCAAAGCCAGAGCCAAGTCAGCCAGAAGGGGAAATCAACTCAGGGCTCGTTCTGGCTGCGTGTGGAGTCGCAGTTTGGTCTTCCCTGGACAGCACGCCCTGCAGACCAAGTCCCGGACGGATTCAACCCCAACGCCTTCGCCATCATCGATTACCAAAGCGGAGCCAAAGCAGACCCGACGACGTCCAAGTGGGCAACGGAGGTTTCGATCGGCGAGTTCGACTACAACCCAGCAGTCCCAGTCGTGATGCCGACGACTCCGGATCAGCGCATTATTGTGGAATTCACTCTCGGTGTTCTTCCGCCCAACCCCACGGCTTTCCTCGGCTACATTTCTCTGGATGGAGGTGACTTCAGCTCACTGGTGATTCCGCCCAAGCCGCCACTCTTCACGATCGCACAAGGAGCATCGACGGAGGACCTGCCGACCACTGCCAACGCTATCAAGCTCAAGCACAATGACCACGTTGAGGTGGTTGTGGTGAACGAGACGCCGGACCAGCACCCGTTCCACCTCCACGCGCACTCGCCATGGATCGTCGGAAGTGGTCGCGCTTCACGCGACGCGATCCTTGCTGGCAATGTGACGGCTCTGAGACTCAGCAATCCCATGCAGCACGACGTCTTCTCGGTGCCGGAGTGCACGACGGATACAGCTGGCGCTTGCACGGATCTGGGCTACGTCGTGTTCCGCATCAACGCCGACAACCCGGGAGTCTGGATCATGCACTGCCACATTGACTGGCACTTTGTGCTGGGCTTGGCCATGCTGTTCGTCGAGGCTGAGGACTTTCTCCACAAGGAAGGGCTGGCTGCGTTCTCGTCCAACATGCTGCTCAGCGTGTGCAACGGAAACTTCACGCTGTAAGGAGCTACGACGACATCAGTTTGATTGATAGTGTTTGTGTAGTTTGCGTTAGGGGGTGTCCTGCGATTGTTGTTGTGGACACCCCGACTTCCGTAGACTAAAACTGCAATAGTGATGGACTTTCATTTTCGTGAGATGCTAGATTTGTGGACAGGTACGTGTAGTAAGTACGGTATTCGGGTTTTCAATACAAAGTCGCGAAGAAGCTCTGAAAATGGTTTTAAACTTACCGTGGAGCTGCATGGCGACGATCACGCAAATTCTCGAGCTGGTGAGTTCTGGAGGTCTCCTCGAGGGTAGCGTGTGGCGATGTGAAGTAGTTCAGAACTTTCAACGTGATGTACACTTTGAATTCACTTCGCAATGCACTCAAAAGTCTTATTATTACTATTATTAAAAAAGTGTCTAACACTCGTTTTCTCCATTCTATTCTTTCCTGCCCGCACACGCGGGCAAGAAGGGAACAGAGAAAACCTGTGGGGTGAAGAAGGCGCGCACAGCCTAATCCGTACGTCGTGAGCGAAGGTGTCGATGTATGGCAGATGGACACCTTGGATACACTGCACAAAACACTTTAATTTCCTATTATTTTTTTCTTTTTCTTCTTTTTGAACAGTCTAGCACTCGCTAGCAGCAAAACTGAGCGATATTCTGTTAACTGCACGTTCTAACCAGATGCGTTGCTGAGCCTGGGTGGGAGGTAGACTTCGTGAGAGGTGTCGTATGAAGGAGCGGTATTCAACTGTTTTATTACTATCGAGGCTTCCAATACCCGTCTAAGCGAACGAAAACTGGAATGTTTCTTAGAAGCTGGAATTTTGGAGGCATATTATGCTGCCGCAAGCCCATTGAAATATCTGTGATTGACACTCAGTTATGCTTATTTTATCCAATCATCTTTCCCTTCTTGCACTGGTGCATTTCATTGTTGCACGAAAGTTGACTGAGTTGTCCTCAATTAATCCCTCGTGGGCTTCCCGATAGCTAGCTTACGCTACCTACCTCCCAGTATAAACGAGAATGTAGCTAACAAAATATCTAGCGATAAATACATGTGCCATCGCGCAACATTCGCACTTCGCACTTAGTTGAGGTGGACGACACAGGCAACACGCAGCTAATTTATTAACTGTACCAGGCTCTGAATCGTGTGTCACGGACCGTGAAGGTTCTGTATCAGACCTGCGTAACTAAATGTTCTCAATATATATAAATTATCAGTTTATTTGATGCTGCAAAATCAGACGCCACTCCTTAGCTCTGAAATAAATTTCAGAGTACTACCATACGGTATTGTCGATTCCACCCAAATTTGCGCTTCCTGACCGTTTTATCTTCCCCCAACCCCCCACCAGTGAATCGACGCATGTGTTTGACTGGCTGAAATCCATAGATAAATCTAGGTTATTAACGAATCAAAGTGTATATCTGATATTAAATTCTAGGCGCTGAAGTGAACGATGTAGGAAGCGGTAACGCGAACCCAAACACTGTCTATCACTGCCTATTCGCGTACTCCAAGATCAGTTGATAACAATCTTGGTGCAGCTACCGAATTGGACGAGAGGACTGACGCTAAGTGTCCAGCTTCGACTCGCAACGGGGCTGCTTGCTGGACTGCCGGGGACGTTTCCGGGGAGAATTGCAGAACCAGCGGTAGTTCTAGGTCTTCAGATGCTGTCGGTGCGCGGTACTCTCTGACGATTGATCGGCCTAGTCGTGTCAGCATTGTCCTCCCCGAAGACACGCAGCAGACTCCTATGCGTGCAAATCAGATTGATCCACTCCTCACACTTCAGATTTTATACGTTTGTCGGGTTCGGCGGAAATTTCGAATGAAACGCGCAATAAGTATATTAAACAAAATTACAATTGCAACTGAGCCCCTCTTAGATAATATCTTGCCACAACAAATACGGTATTCACCTCAAATTACATCTACAGCACATTTTGTCATCTCACTGCCTGGCCGCTTATACAATGTACTTAAGCAGCATGCGAAGCAGTGACTTTCTGTCATTAAAATCCATATTTGAGCCGGGGGGTCTGAGAAGTTAGCTTGCCACCATAAGCACTGATGTTCTTCTTCGAGACGGTGTCGTCCTCGCCCTTGCCATTCGTTGGCTTGTTCTTGCACACACTCAACAAGCTGCTCGAAAATGCTTTCGGACCTTTCTTACGGAGCTCTGCCCCCCCCCCTCCTTCGACGAAAACCATCCCCATGCCGATTACCGTAGCGTCACGGTGCCGACAACGGCTGACAGTGACCGACGCAACGCGATTGGTCAATTCTCGCCTTTTACCATAGGACTCAATTATAATGGACAACGGTGGGAAGCGGCGGCAAGAATGTCATCGGTGCGCCTCGACGGCCAAGCGCGCTCTCAGCGCAAGTCGCGAGCCGCGCTTCGAGTTGCATCATTGCATGGGGCGGTGGTGGAGCTCTGTTAGAATGAATAGCAAGAACAGTGTATGAATCTCAATACAGTGTATTTAGTCTTATCTCTTTCCTCTAAAACCTATTCTCTAGACGTGCTCAGTCTGAGGCAAAAGATGAAGTGAGCTCGTCCTCGGACTGCGTCCTCGGCCGCTCTCTCCTCTCTGCCCTCGTTCCTCATTGCACTTGGATGGCAGGGAGCTCTCTGCCTGGACTATCCAGATCACAGCTGTGATCTGAATTTCCCCTCGTACTTGATACACATCATTTTAGAGAGGATTTAATTTATTTGCCAGTTTAACGGTCGAGCAGACAGGCAGGGCTGCCACTCGCCAGTCGGCCGGAGTGCGTCTGCGCACTCCTTATTCAGCTTTCCGCAGGGGCGCGCAGGAGCGCACCCTGCTCTACACTCCCACTAAGTACTGGGGACAATTCTAGATCACGTACCCCTAGCTTCTCTCTTAGCTTTAGAAATTGTTTTGTGGGTAGACCCTTTGTGAGAATGTCTGCGGTCATCTCTGTTGTGGAGCAGTATGCTATCTTTAAGCGACCGAGTTCAACAACGTCCCTTGTGAATAAGTAGCGGATTTCGGTGTGTTTGTTCGCTTTGAAATTGCCAGGGTTCTTTACGATACTAATGGAAGCGTTACTGTGACAACATACCTGCACGGGTTTCGATCTAGGAAAGCCCATTTCTCCTAGTAGATACCACAGCCACTCACTCTCTTTGGCTCCCTCACTTAGTGCAATGAGTTCAGCTTCAGCAGTGGAGAGCGATACGCTCCCTTGCTTGCTACTACACCATGATATACTGGTCCCAGCCATTTGAATGACATATCCCGTTACTGATTTACGTTCTTTTGGTAGACACGCGAAGCTCGCGTCTGTGTACACTTCATAAGTCACGTCTCTCGTTTTTCCATTGAGCAACAGACCGTACGTCGACGTTCCTTTCAAGTATTTGAGTACTCGCATAGTTGCTTCCCAATGCGTGCGGTTGTAGCAAGATAGAAATTTGCTTAATTCTCTAACCGCGTTGGCGATATCCGGGCGTGTGCCACGAACCAAATATTGAAGCGACCCAACAATACCTCTGTAGTCAAAGGGCTGCGCGGCAAATTGCTCTGCGCTTAGTTTCGGCTCGGGCTCGAGTACGAGGCCAGGCACTTGTGGTGTCATTACTGGCGCGGATTCACCCAGTTTGTACTTTGTAATCAGCTCTGCAATGTATTTGCGCTGTGAGATCATCATCACGCGCTGGTCTCTATTGCGATACACCTCCATTTTGAGGATATAATGAATGTCTCCTAGGTCCTTCATCTTGAACCGTTTGGATAGTTCGGCTTTCAGCCTGTTAATGAGGCTCATACTGCGCGACATGATAGTCAGGTCATCAACATAGACGGCTACAATTAGCCATTCAATTCCCACCTTTTGCACGTAGATACAAAACTCTTTGTGGCAGCGGGTAAACCCCATTGATAGTAGAAAGGTATGAAGTACTCTATACCAGATCCTAGGGGCTTGTTTTAGGCCATAGATACTTTTGAGAAGTTCACAGACCAGGTTCTCGTGGCCTCGCTTCACGAATCCATGCGGTTGCCGCATATAAATCTTTTGTTCTCCCTCCATAGTCCCATTGAGGAATGCAGTGTGTACATCCATTTGATGGATATGGCAATCCAGAATGGTGCCAATGGCCAACACTAACCGTAGTGACTCGAAACGTGCCACCGGTGCGTAAACTTCGTCACAGTCCACGCCATACTCTTGGTGGTTCCCTTGTGCCACTAGGCGTGCTTTGAATCTCTCGACACTACCGTCGGCGTTATACTTCACCACTAATACCCAATGGCATGGCAAAGCCTTCCGACCTGGTGGTAGCGGTACGAGACGCCACGTTCCATTCTCAATGAGAGAGTCATATTCGAGCTCAAGGGCTTGTTTCCACTGCTCTCTATGCGGGCCCCTTAGCGCCTCTTTGAGCGACCGTGGTGCCGGCACTCTGTTCTCTAGGATGTCTTTGGCAATGCTTTTGTCCATTTTAGCCTGGAAGCACTGATCATCCGAGTACCGTTTGGGCTTCTTTATCTCACGACGTGGCCGTGGCTCCCGGTTGGGTATTGCCTCTATCAGTCCACGTCGGCGTTTTGATGTAGCTCCCACTGCTCCAGTAGTCTCTAGAGCAGGTACTTCAGCTCCCACTGCTACCGTACTCTCGGTAGCTGGTGTGTTAACTTCCACTCTTTCTGCTGCGGGTGACTCTCGCGCAGCAAATTCAATTGTGGCAGCGACATTGTGGCGGTCGAATGCCCGCTTGACTATGGTGGCTACACTGTTCGTATCGAACAGCACATCTCGAGATAGAATGTGCTTGTCCCATAGGCGGTAGCCTTTTGTCTCATCGGATATACCGAGAAAACGGCATTTTACGGCTCGAGCGGACAGTTTCTTGTCTTTGCGCAATACCGCTGGTACATGGGCAAAACACACCGATACCCAGACAGGTAGCCCTTTTACATTGGGTGGTTTCCCGTACACCATCTCATAGGGCGTCTTGTATCCTAACCGTCTCATAGGAGTGCGATTCTGCACGTGCGTCATGTACATAAGTGCCTCCGGCCACCATCTGTGTGCCATATCAGCATCCTTAAGGGCACATCTGACTCTATCGAGTTTGCTCTGATGGTCCCGCTTAGCGGCTCCGTTCTCTTCCGGACTATATGCGTTTGAGGTTTGAAATGCTATTCCCTTCTTTTTGCAAAACGTTTTGAACGCTGTATTTACAAACTCTGTTCCACCATCGGATGGAATCCGTCTAATGGTGAACTTGCCTTCGCGCTCGAGGTGTAGGAGCAGACTTTCCACCTTTTCGTTGACCTCTTGCTTGTTGCGGAAGACATAAGTCCAGCGCCATGACGTGTTGTCGTCAATGATGCTCAGAAAGTATTTGATTGTACCAATGCTACCATAGATGCC
Organism: Phytophthora fragariaefolia; assembly: GCA_030267785.1. Taxonomy (NCBI): domain Eukaryota; phylum Oomycota; class Peronosporomycetes; order Peronosporales; family Peronosporaceae; genus Phytophthora; species Phytophthora fragariaefolia. The sequence continues at coordinate 28,077 of BSXT01000271.1, forward strand.
CATAGTCTTCATGGGGTCATTCGTATCCATGTGGATCGTGCTAATGGGCTATGTATCTCTCGATCCCTTCTTATTGCGGTACGACATTCGCCGTTTTTCCATTCTGCACATGTTGTACAGAAGAACGGAACCTTCCGAAGTCCTGATGATGGCAATGTGGGCATCCCTGTCACTAATCGTTTACTAAGCATGCCAATAACCATGCCATTATTGAGATGGCCAAGCTTGACATGCCACTCCTGCAACGTTTTCTCTAGCCTCTCACCTCCATTGTTCTCTAATGGTACACAGAGCTGTGCCTTGGCCGCGTTACAAAGTATTTGTCTCTCTTTAATGGTTTTATTCTGGACATAGTACGCCCCATTCACGGCTTTAGCCACAAATGCCAGGTTGCCCTCGTAGAGTACAAATTTAAAGTCTCCTGATTGTGAGTCTATGATTTGATAGCCACTTTTCTTAAGCCAAAATTCACTGAGAATATTTGATTTGGCAAGTGGCACTAATGCAATATTCTCAAAGAGAAACGGTTTTATCCCCTTGGGTGAATGCAAATACAGTTTCACAGTGCCAACATGTGTATTCATGTGTTTAGACCCTTCTGCAAATGTAAACATGTATCCATTATCGGGTCTATGCTCCACGAGCTTTGAAGCGTCGCTGGTCAGTCCGAACCCGCATCCTGAGTCAAGTACCCAAGAGTCACTCGTTAGGGCATCATCAAGATTCAAAAGGAATGGGTAAAAGGATCTTACCGTATCTTCCAGCATCATCGCCATGCTCTCGATCCCTCTGGCAGTTTCGGCGATTGCTTCGGGCCCGGCGGCTGCGACATGATTACGCTCCCAGCGTTCACGGGAATATCGAACTGCTCCATCGGCTTGTCCGTGTCCATGGGCTCGAATGTACCCGGAGGTGGTGCGACAGACACCGTCGGACTCGCTGGTTGCTCCAATTCCACCGTTGGACTTGGCGGCTGAGTGGTCTGCACTGCCTTGCATGGCACCGTCTTTGGCAGACAGTCTACAGTGGGTATCTCTTTTCTGACCGCCTTGGCTTTTCTCTTGCCTTTACCCTTCATCTTCGGTGTTGGCTCACTCGAATGCTGCTTGGGTATGCCCTTCGGCGTGGACCAGATGTCGCGCCTGTAAACCTTCTGCGCATGGTCTTTTGCACGCTTTGGGCACTGGAATTTTAAGTGCGGGCCAATCCCGTACATTTTATTGTGCACGCCTGCACAGTAGTGGCAACTCATTGCACCAAGATTGTAGTGTGAATCTTGTTCAGGCACGGGCGGTGCCTTTCTCTTGCCCAGTACACTGCTGTTTAGCTTGGCGGTACCGCTCGGCTTGCCGGTGATGCCTGGCTTTGCCGGCGCGGCGTCAACATGAGCCACCCGAACTCCCTTGGCCAGGTCCGATATCTCACCCCACCTCTTGGCTCCAAAGATGACCGAGAGCTTGGTCTCGTCCTTGTCGACCGTAAACTCTTCGGGCGTAAACACGATTGACGATCCCCAAAGATGCCCGGGTAGAACCGCCAGCACCTTGATCAGCATCAAATGCTGCGAAATCAGCCCAGTTTTCAATGCTTCGCAACTGTTCCGATTCGCCTGATCTCTAGCAGCCTTCAATGTCTGGAAAAGGTGCGCCACGCTCTTGAAATCTGAGTTGGCGATTTTCTCAAATCTCTGCACCCATTTCCACCACTCCCGACGCGGTGTTGAGTCCATAGCGTCGCTCAATAGCGCGCCAAATCTCATGCACCAACAGCTGCATTAACCGCTCAACCGCAAATCCCGCGGGAAGAGTCAGGTTAAGCAGGTCTTTGATGTACGACGCCTGCTGCCGCACAAATGCTTGCTGCAGGGCGAACGCACTCTTTTCATCATCGCTGGCATTATCGCCCGGCTCTGGTACAGAAATCTCACTGAGAAGGGCATGCTCGTAGCGAGCAACGGGCTCCTTGCGACCGGCTTGAAGCTCGGTCACCACCAGTGCTTCACTCCTCGCAATCAGGTGGGCCTTGACCTTGTCCTTCCACCCTGCGAACAGGCTCTTCTTGCCGTGAAAGGCGAGCTTGTCGGTGACGTTTTGGCTTGGCTTACTCATCTTACTTGAAATGTTAGAATGAATAGCAAGAACAGTGTATGAATCTCAATACAGTGTATTTAGTCTTATCTCTTTCCTCTAAAGCCTATTCTCTAGACGTGCTCAGTCTGAGGCAAAAGATGAAGTGAGCTCGTCCTCGGACTGCGTCCTCGGCCGCTCTCTCCTCTCTGCCCTTGTTCCTCATTGCACTTGGATGGCAGGGAGCTCTCTGCCTGGACTATCCAGATCACAGCTGTGATCTGAATTTCCCCTCGTACTTGATACACATCATTTTAGAGAGGATTTAATTTATTTGCCAGTTTAACGGTCGAGCAGACAGGCAGGGCTGCCACTCGCCAGTCGGCCGGAGTGCGTCTGCGCACTCCTTATTCAGCTTTCCGCAGGGGCGCGCAGGAGCGCACCCTGCTCTACAAGCTCAGGCAGTGCTTCAGCAAGCACGAGGTCTGACGATTATCCTTACAAGGGGCTGCTTATCTTAAGCTGGCGCACCGCGGCATCTCGTCGGACCGAGCGACGCCGAGCGCTTCGACCAGTTCTTGTTTTCATAGATGCAAAGAGTAGATTACCAATTACTTGGACCTATACCAATTAATCCGATCTCTACGATTTGACCAACTATCCGACTAAGGCTTCCACTGCTTTTCGAATTCCTTACGCAATGAGGCTCGGACCTTTCCTCGCTTTGGCGCAGTGCACTTGCTGGTTAAAACACGGATTTTCTTCGCAAGTTTTTCTGGAGAATGCTTTACTATATACCGTGTGATGCGGTTTATGCAGTATAGCATGTAAATGCCACAATCGAAATATTTCTTCTGTTCTGGTTGCGCTATCATCACGGTTTTTCTAAAAACTTGACGACCGTTAATTTCGGTGAAGAATAATGAAGCCACGTCAAATACGTAGTCGGACTGGTACTTAGCTGATAAGGAATCGATGTGATAGCATGTATTTGTCTCGTGCAGAGTATTCTCCACCACAAGCAGGCTCCAATGTCCATCACCCGAAACAGGAATGAACACAGATAGAAAAAATTCAAATCCACTTTGTCCACTGACGTTTTCACTCCTGAAACGAATTTTCAGATCGGTCAATGAGCTCAATTTGAGAGAAAACTGACGTGCCAAAAGAAAAAAACAGATCCCGTACCTCGGGTTAGTCGCTTGTAAATCACAAAATCAATGACCGGATTGGTTAAAGGCTGACCCGGTGCAACTGAAAACAAGTCATCAGCCTGTATAAGAACCGTTTTTGGCGCAGGGGACGTGGATTTCTCCTCGTTTAGGTACCGGATAAGGAACTTGGCCAATTTATCGCGGTCACGCAGTGAATACCGTTTCTTGAGCGGATTCAACGGTATCACTGTCTGGTTTCCCCACCTGAATTGCTATTGTCCTCCACCAAGTCCACCACGCCGACGGCCTCACTGCACCCGCTATTTCCCGCAGTAGTCTGCCCCGTGCCCTGTTCACTTCCAGTATCTTCACTTATTTCGGGACAAGAGAGATCACTAGTGTGCTGAATAGCAGGCTCGGGCGATGTCGTTCCATCACGTTTGGCCGCAGCAGGAGACTCAGCAACATCCACATCTTGTGGGGGGAGGGGGCAACAAAATCCTTGTTGCGAGCCATAAACCGACTTACCCAAACGTTTTGCGCGCCATCGGAGTTTATGATAAGCTCAGGCTTGGTGCGGCAATAGCTGAAGATGTATTGGTTCGTGACTTTTCCATTTTGGCGAATGCCCTTCGTGTAGTAATCCAAAACAGAACTTTCATAATCTGGAACCTTGCGTTTCCTCCCAGCGCCTGCTGCTCCCAGCCGATTGCGCGGAATGAGGGGAGCAGGATCCTTCGATAAGGAGGGGTCTGAGTACTTGTTTCTCCAGCCGATGAGAGTGCCTCTCGGGTATTTCAGCTGCCGCGAAGCTTCACAGGGCTCCCATTCGTCACGATGTATTTGCAATTTCTTCAGTGTATCGATAATCTCGCTTTCGGGGACGTCTTTACGACGTCCCTCCGGTGCGGCCATGAGGTCAGTGCTTTGAGGGGAAGAAGCTAGTGTGACCACAAAATCCATTAAGTATAACAAAATAACCTTGCGTTAACAAAACAGTGCGACCGCTTACTGAATAGTTAACAAATAGTGCGACCACTTACTGAATAGTACGACCATGAACAGAATAGTACGACTATTTTTCTGAATATACGACCATTAACAGGATAGTACGACTGGTCGTACTATTCTGTTCAAATAGTAAGACCGTTATCTGAATATTACGACTGGTCGTACTATTCAGATAACGGTCTGGTCGTACTATTCAGATAACGGTCTTACTGTTTTGTTAGCAGCCGTACTGTTCAGTAAACCAGTTGTACTATTCCATTAGTGGTTGCACTATTTTGTTAACGTTCGTACTATTCAGTAAACCAGTTGTACTAGTTGCACTATTTTATAACGGTCGATTGACGTTCACTAATTGTCTGGTGGTGGCTAAAATACCGTTTTGGTCACTTCAGGAGCTGGGTCAATGATGCATGATAGCGTTGTGTTTGTTCAGCAAATGTCCCCGCTCGGTGCATAGCTCTTAGTTGTTTGAGGAGGCCAGAACCGAACTTTCGCTTTATCCCGCGACTACGTAGGAACGTCTGCATGCCTTGATCAGCCTCCTTCCAAGTTTCCATTACACAATTAGCGTGACTGGGCGCTCTCGGGTCTAACCTTGAGGCAGAAACAGTTTCATGAAGCCCACGATCTGCTATATTGTATTGCCTATCAGCGCAGACTTCCCAAAGAGGAGGAGACGATGTGTACCACTCATACTAATTTGCTGCTGCAGATTTAGTTGTAGCTCGCACTCTTCCTTTTAAAAACGGCGTCTTGGATTCCTCTTGCGTCGGGTCCAACTCCTGAGTAGTAGCCACTTCGTTGCCCTTACACGTGGCATCATCACATATTTCCAAGGCAGCAATCTGAGACCTACGCTGTCGGTTGTCTTCGACAAGCTGGGCAATCACGATGTTCTGCTTATTAACACATTGCATTTCTCGAGTAAAAGCGTTTTTATCAGCCGATGGTTTGCGCCATCAGCACTCGCGAGTCGATTTATCACCAAGCTCCACGCTAATATATCTGGCATCTCGATTCTCGCCGAGACAAGGCAAGTCCGCATTCGTGATGCATTCGGACTCATTGGATATCTGTCATTGACTGCCGGAAAGTGCTGAATCAGCGTTGCCGTGAGTAGGTCGATAACGTGACCTTCGATGTTTGGTGACTTATATTCGAATCCGATGCTGGAAGCAAACAGCTTGCAACCAACTTGACGAATTCTGGCTGTGGAAACTAAATCAAATTCCTTCAAAGATGGAATCTTAGGTTCGTCACTTGACTTCCAATTACTCAGCACTTTTGATACCTTTCTGTCTTCCGTAGTCGTATTGAAAACATAAGCAAAGGTTTTGGTTGTAGCGGTCATACTCCAGTTTTCGCGATCAAAAATCCACTGGGCGCTCAATGTTGGACCACCATTTGCGTGCTGCGCTCCACCACGGCGAAAAGAGCGATATGATAAATTGGCCGTGATGTTAGCTTTCTCTTGATCTGCAACGGCTCCTTTGTTAACGTAGCCTTGTAGCTTCAGCAGAGTAGAACGACGCCGGCGGGTGGGAGCTGCTGGTTCTAAATTCTCATGGCCACTATCGTCCACGCAATGCAGCAGCACGTCAACCAGCGGGGTCTGGTCAATGTTGACAACCAAATCAGTGTATTCACTGGTTAAAGACAGTTCTAGGTTAAGTGAAGAGGTAGATGGAAATATCTGCATGGCTAACGCCATCGCAACAGCGTTAATAGGCCAGGTGATGAACGAATCCTTGTCCGGGAAAAGAGACAGACCTTGCTCTTCGGATGTTTTTGCTCGAATCAAACGGATAGACAGCACGTTATCGGCCGACAACGACAGGTTGGACTTGAGAATTCTGATGCTCTCCCAAAAGTGTACCACATTACCACCAAAAGTACTGCGTCTTGGTATTCTGTCTCTTCTACAGCGTAGCGCAAGTCTTTCTTCGAGCACGCTGGAGCTTTGTCAATCATACCACCGTGTTGGCGAAGAATGCAGTGGCGCTCAAAAATTCTCCCTGCTGCTCGATGACATTGCGGTGTTGAGAATAGAGGTCAAGCAGCCAGTTCTTCACGTTGCGGTAGTAACTCATGACCGTGTTCCGCTTACGAGGTTCGCCTCCCTTCCCGTTCGAGGATACTAGAAAGAGATCAAAGCGATCCATCAGCTTCACAAATGCCGTTCCGCGGCTATCGGCCATGAGAGAGGCCTGAACAAACTCCCTCGTCACTTTCTCTTTGACAAGGAATTGGCCAAAGGTGCTTATTGTCGTTGCTAGGGCGCGCTTGGTGTTCGCGGGGGCAAGATCTTGGAGACTCATGCTGTTATTCTGGTGGCTGGAGGGGCGAATGAAGAACGTACAGCTACCTGTTGATATCTTGTGTGTGGGCTGGCTCCTTCGTGAATCACTTGGTTTTGTATGTGAGACGTCGGCTAACAGCCAGATATTACGCAAGTAGAAAGAAACCTTGGTATTTGTATGGGGACCCAACATATATGGTTGGAGCTGCCGACAAATGCGTAAGCCAGATTCAAACGTCTGCAACATTAAGCATGGACCAGCACCGCTTGGCAGCAAAGACACCAAAGTTTGCGCCACTACACGGATCCCGAGACGATAGGAGGAAGAACTGGAGTCGTAGATAAACACCTTGCCCTTTGCAAGACCTTGGTTGGGTCTAGTTGAGTTGGGTTGGGCGTCCGTTGGGTACTCACTATATCTTGTGGTTGCCGGACGACTTCGAACGATTTCTAGGCAATCCTGCGGCGACAGCCTGCCTTCGTGAGGCATCTAGCAATATCCAAGCTGACCCTGCAACCTGATTCACAAACTTTATAATCAGCGTACGTTTAGTGAGTACCTAACGGACGCTCAACCCAAGTAGATCCAACCAAACCAAATCAATCCCAACTGCATACCTGAACGTCATAGCCCAGCGCTCGCCGATGCTGCCACTTCCCTTTTCCTTGGCCGCGCGACTTGTACTAACCAGCGTGAGTGGAAACAAACGTCTTCCCGTAGTACACCCAGTCGTCTGGCAGCAATGGAGTGTTCGAACCGGAAGACGTGATCATATTATTCCGCACATCCACTTTGTTGTTGGTCCACAGCCTGAAACAGTGCACAGAAGTAGTGACCACAAGAGCAACATAATGTTAGTTGCCACCGTGGCAAAGTTCATCCTCAACCTGGAACGTTTTGGGCCCGTACTCCTAGAGATAATCATCTAGCTCACGCCAGAATTGAAACTCCTTCTCATTAAGAGGGGGAGCAATCGTCAGCTGCAAATCGTTTGGATATTGTTGTACATGTGCGTGGGCCGATTGATCCGAGCGGCTCTGTTTGGACTGACAGCTTGTGCTCCACGTTGCCATCATCCAACCATTCGTAGCTGCTTGCGTTACTCGATACGGCGTCCAGTGGTCCCTCACAATCTTCACCAGCAGCGGACGGAAACGCAAGTGTTTCCACTCGAAGATTTTGTCGTCCTCGTGCCTGGGTGCGGAGATCGCGCTCTCACCTTACCTCAGTAGACGCTCTGACGCGGAGATCGCGCCCTCTCCCTGGACCTTTACACGCTCCCCCACCAACGCATTTGTCTCCTACGTGCGAAGCCGGCTGCCTGGGCAGCTTCTCCCCGCAGATCCTGCGGCATTTGATGCTGCGGTCCTTCGCTTCTTTTTGAATGGCCAACTGAGCTCGTATACACAGCTATACATTATACGTCCGAACGGATACCTGTGAGGGGTAGGGCATAGAACTGGTTGTTGGGCGCCCCACTCACTCCCTATCTTCAACGCTGGCAGTTTATTGCTGTATACGTCCTTGGCCGCTACATGCCCACCCAGGTGAAACGGGTGCTGCTCGAGCACGTCATATATCAACACTACCTCGACGTGGGCACCGTACTTGATAGCTCGAGCGTTGGCAGTAGGAATCAGGTCGGCAGTCATCATTCCACTAGCAATGCTTAAGAGTGGAGGTTCATCTCGCACGACCAAGGTCCTGAAGCCACCACCATCGAGAGAGACGATGCTAGCGCCAATAGTGGTGTTGATATTGAAGCGCATGTGCGTGCGATCATCGGGCTTGGTAGAGAGCAAAGCACTAACTCTCCGATAGTTACCGTCGGCTTGAGTCGGCTCGGCGAATGTGGCAGAGTCGTAGCGAATGATAGCCAGACCCTCGTCGTTGAAACCAGTAGCACCCGTGCTTGCTGTACGCGCCGTCCAGGCGTACCCGGCCAACCCTTTGGCATGCATTCAGAATGACCCCACACCTCGAGCTTCCTCCTTGGCCTGGACAATGATATCGTAGCGCTGACCAACGTTGATGACGATCGAGTTGAGCAGTTTCGTGGGCACCACGGGCTCGGTGCTAGCAGCGATCACCTGGAACTCGTGGTCGTCAATGCTGAACTCGAAAGCGCCCATTGCCATGTTGATCAGCCGCAGGAGATACTTCCGTCCCGGTACGAAGTCGAAGGCGATAGCGGCTGCGTCGGGTTGCAGTCCGTGAGGTTGTGCGAAGCTGCCGCGGTGCAGTTGTAGCGTCCTAAGTTGTTGATGGAGATCGTGTCCCAGAGAACAGGACCCGGTGGCGGCGCGTGGTAGATGTCTGCCATCTGAATGGTGTACTCCCGATCCCAAGTCCGCGCTGCACGAACTGGCGGGTGCACGATCACAGGGCCTCGGAGGCCATACGCGTACTGGGTGCCGTGGTGACTATGCCACCAGAGGTGCCGGCCTTGTCGGGCGTGTAGCGGTACGTTGCCGAGGTGTTGGGCTCAATTGCGCACTGCGTG
>BSXT01000272.1:0-42462 GCA_030267785.1 Phytophthora fragariaefolia
CTACATGTAATTGCACGTGCGTGTGCAACTCGCTGCCCGCAGCCGTTGTGGTAGGCGTAGCAGCAGCGCGCTGTCCACAATCTGCTCACGCGGAGCCGCAAGCCGAAAACAAAACATTCTGGGGACTCCCCAGTGGGGAGGCGCTGCTCGTGGACGGGGTTGTTGGCTGCGAAGTGGAGACCACTCAGTCACCTATCCACCTACTCACCGCTCCGCCCCGCTTTAGCGTTGACGCCACGTGTCTTGTGCGGTTGTAGGTCATCTGCTTGCGGTCCGCCGCGGATCGCAGAGCGCCACGACTCAGGACCAAACCAGGCCAGCGCATGGTCGAGGGGCCTCCAGCAGCTGAATGTGCGACGAGCAAATTTGCCAGCCCTGGCTAGCTGCGCCTTTGTTCGCTACGCCGTATGGCGCGGTGCAAGTTCAAGCGAGCACACGCGGAGGGACGAAATGAATCCCTCACTGGCGACTTGACGTGGAGCTTGCTGGACGCAAGTTGTAGCAGCCGTGGACCGCGAGGACAGCCCCGTCATTAGCCGTCAACCCGCGCTGATACATGCCATGGCGCGATAGGACTGTCCCTGGCGGTGGCGCGGCAGCGGCCAAGGCGGGATTTCCAATCCAACGGAGGCGGGCGGCGGAGTCGCGTATGTCAAGCGTATCTATCATTGCTCCACCAAAACCGCCCTCCCTATTAAATCAGCCCCACTGAAACCGCGAAATAAGAAAGCATACACCGACGCCACTGTCCACCGCCGCCGCCGCTGGCCAAGCGCTCGCGGTGAGTTTCTTACGCGGTGTTTCGTGGTGAGCTAGTGCGCGAGTAATGGATCTGCGACTTGTTCAGGAGATCGACTCGTGGTCCGCCCAGCAAGGAGCACCAAAGAAATTGGCGCCACAGTGCGAGACCGGTGTGCTCGCGCACTGCAGACATGGCTGTTCGTTATCAGGGCCGTTTCATCGAGTATCTTTCGACTGACAGAAGCCGTTAGCGCTGTCACCCACGCGTTTCTGACGACGAAACGCCCAGCGGTGGACCGGATAGTGCGCGGCCGGCAGCACCGGTGCAGCCAGCCTCTTGGTGAGCTGCTGGCACGGCTGCGTTGTGCACCGCCTAGATGGATGTAGCGGAGCAACCAGGCGGCCCCGAACTAAAACGGATTTTCCGAGGCACCCCACAACATCCGTCTCACTATGAAGTATTCACGGTTTTGAATTTGAGGGTTATATTTGTCGCCAACGACCAGTGTCGCGATCAGCAGCAGCACTGCATGGGAGTGATCTCATCGATGGATATCTCGTGGCGGCGTCCCGTGCTGTTGCTGTTGTCCCCACGAAATGCTATATTGTCCTCAAAGAGGCAAAGCCAATCGCTGTGTGCAATCGACCAAGACGGGTCGCTGTCTGTACCACCTCCACGAACGCCACCAGCTCTGCTGCTCACCAATCCATGTGTGAAAGGATACATTTACTTCAGCGTCCACGTTACTTCACGACGCTACTTCAGAATCTGTTCAGCTTGGGTGCACGACACATAAAGCTGTACCGGTGGTGTGGCGCATTCTCGCACCACACGAAGAGCTCATTTTCGCCGCTCCACGCCGCAGCAGCAACTCGTTCGTGATGGTGTTCGGATCAATGCGCCACGCTGCCCAGCAGATCCGCCAGTCGGCCAAGTCCGCGTCCACTCGCCGCGCGGCCGTATCGGCGTCCGCCTCGCTCGCCCCGCGCGCTGCGCCGGCATTCGTGCACGCTCGTGTCAACGCTGCGCCCATCGTTTCTCAGCCGCACCACGTGCAGGCGGACCCCACGGGAATCGTCGCGGGCATCGCCGTCGTGGGTGCTCTGATTGGTGTGGGCAAGATGTGGTGGGACGCCTCATCGTCGCCGTCCAGCGCGGCGCAGCCCCTGGCCTTCCAGGAGATTCCGCAGCAGGAGATCGTGCTCTTCTTCTCGGAGCTCACGGCTGCAGTGAAGGACCTGTTCGTACGTGGACTGCAGCGAGGGAACACTGGTGGGGTGAAGAGGGAGGCTGATATGTGTGTTGCTGTTTGCCGTTATTGCTGATGGGGTGACAGAAACAACTGCCCGAGATCGAGAAGGCCGTGCGCAAGTACCTCAAGGACAACAACCACGAGCTCACGGACGACGAGTTCAAGCAGGCCATTCTGCAGCAGCTGTACCAAATGATGGAGGGAATTGAGCAGCAGATTGTAGCCAACCGTCAGTGGAGTCGCCAGAGCCTGGAGTTCGCGCTCGAGAAGTTCGCGCAGGACCCGGAGATCCTCAAGCTGCAGGAGGACCTGAACAGCCTGATGCAAACGTACGTGGACACCATGGGATTGATTAGGACAGTTTGAACACTGGGGTGGATACTGACGTTGATATTTTGGACGCAGCGTGTTCCCTGCACCGGAAGTTGTGGAGGTCCCCGAAGACCTCACTGCCGACAAGACGCTGGCGATCCTCAGGGAAATGGTTGCTGGTATGGAGAAGGCTATGGCAGATATGCTGGCCCATGCTCGGTCAGAGGGCATCACTGATACCCTGAAGGCCATGGAGGAGTTCCAGTACCTCTACGTGGAGCACGTTGAGCAGATGACGCAGGCTCATATGAAGGCTAACGGCATCTCGCAGCAGGTATGGCTCATGAGATGTCGAGCTCGTAGGCAGTAAAGGCATTTATCTGACATGCTACTACTATGACTTTGATGCTCATTCGAATGCAGATTTTCACGGCTGCTCTTCAGAAGTACCACACCGAAAACGAACAGTTCCGGCAACAGGTGGAGCAGATCTACAAGCAGCAGGCGAAGGCGTACGTTGACTCAGTTTTGTGCTGGGGTAACTCTGTTCTGACATTCAATGCTGCTTTCTCTTCAGTTTCAAGAAAATGGGTCTTCCTGTGGAGGAGGCCCAATAGAGGACTCATGAATGAGGTTCATAGAGCGAGATGCATACGTGCCCTGTGTGCCGTAGAGGGTGCATCGAGCAAACGTGCGCTGTAGTAGCCGCGCGCAGTTAGAAGCACAGAGCACAATCATGGGCGATGTAAGCGATCAATTCGAGTAACGTGGCCAATTGACCTTTCAAGTTGCAATTTTGTAGTGATACTACAGGTAGTACTTTGGTGCCGATTGAAGATGCAGAGTGCAGTTCGGCAACTTCATGCCACAATAATCGCAAGTAAATAAGGGACGTTGGTAAAGCTTCTTTCGAAAGAAAGAAGGCATCAACTCTGAAGCAATAGTGTTGACGTACACCCTGCTAAAGACTCCTGCCACACACAAGGTTCACTAAGAATACAAGCTAAGTGGAGCGGGTCGACTGTTTGAAGAAGCAGCAAGATTTGTCCGTCTTGTTGATTTCGCTTAGGTCACCCCGCGCGTTGCCACGCGGGGATCATCGTCCACCACAATAATGCCAGAATCTCAGCAATCCCCACGAGGGAACAAAGCCAGAAATCGTCATCCAGCAGCAACTTACTTGCCGCCAAGGATGCCGACCGTGACACCACGACGGCCGGTGGTCTTGGTGTGCTGGCCGCGCACCTTGAGGCCCCACCAGTGACGCAGACCACGGTGAGCGTAGATCTTCTTGAGGCGCTCGTAGTCCTCGCGCCACTTGCCCTGCAGGTTGTTGGCCACGATCTGCGAGTGCTTGCCCGTCTTGAAGTCCTTCTGTCTGTTCAGGAACCACACGGGGATCTTGAACTGCAGCGGGTTCTGGATGATGGCCACGACGCGCTCGATCTCGTCGTTGGTCAGCTCACCGGCGCGCTTGGTGATGTCCACCTCGGCCTTCTTGCAGACCATGATGGAGAAGCGGCGGCCCACACCCTGGATGGAGGTCAGAGCGACCCACACCTTGCGGCGACCATCAATGTTGGTGTTAAGAATACGCAGAATGTGCTGGAAGTCCGGCCCGATGACAAGCGACTGGAAGACAGCAACACAAGCACCAGGTTAGCGTCGTGCGTCTTCAATTCGCCGCTGTGGCAGTTCTATCGACGGCGCCCAAGAGCGCGGAGGAGGGCGGCGGGGGGAGCAAGCAGCTAGCGTCGCGTCGGTCTGAAGGGTCCCGGCCTGTTGTCCCTGCTACTGCCGCGCTGGGGGCTGAGCTGCTGCGTCTGCTGCTGCGTGCGCGCGGGCCGCCTGCCTGCCGCGACCGCATCACTGGCCTCCCTCGCGCTCCTCCGCCTGTTCGGGCGCCGCCACGTCGGGGCGGGACACTCACCATGGTTAACGAATGCTTTTGCTTCTGGCGGTGGGAACAAAGTGGAAGGCTTCGGGCGCCGGGGCGTGGCTGGCTGGCTAAAGGCCGCGGGTCACTTGCGTTCACTATGGGCTCGCAAATGACTGGCAGCCCGGACTCGCGCCGCGCGCAGCCAGTAAAAACGCGCGAAATTTGGCCAATTGCCGGGTCGGAAATGGCTATTTGTTTCATTGGACGAAAAGAAAATCCCCTATCCCGCCCAAACTCGACGCCGGACGGGAACCGCGCCGCGTACTGTGTACTGTTTTACGTGTGGTGGTCAGCCCCACTTACAAGTTGCACAACACTGAACAACCACCACACGGAGCAAGTGCTCGATGTGCTCATTGTGTTCGTATGGCCTTCGGACCCCAGCGTGGTACAGCCAATTTGAGTATTTGTGCTAATTGAGAATGGGCAGTTGGCAGTCGATATAACGGTAATGCAGCTCTCATAGACGCTGTCAATTACTCAATGATGCCGCCAGCCACAATGGAGCGATAAATGCTAACAAATTTGGCAATGAGGGGCTCCCGGCGTGTGGGCAAGTAGCAACCGTACTGTATGACGTGCAAGGGTACGAAGCTACATTAGACTGCAGCATTGTCTTCCGTGGTTTTTAATTAAGGGAAGGCCAGTGGCTGTTTTTGTGATACTCCCACACACTCTTATTTCAGAAGTTGAAGTGCAATATTCCCATCGTGCTGCTGAGCGATCAGGAGTCTTCAAAACTCGATATTAAGTACATGCTGTACGGCTATTCGCGAAACTCGAAGACTAATTCGACATAGAATGCCTTGAACATGCTTCGTATCCCTTAGTACTACAGTAGTACTTCGAAGTAAAATACTTATGAAGGCTGCCGTATTTTTTCCAGAGCTTTTCGCAGTTCATTACCATCATGCCAAACCAAGTTATGCCTCGTATAGCGGGACCCCGGGTGGCCCATGGAACCTGGTGCTCTCATAACATATCGGTGATTGGTCAGTATCGTGAAAGTTGTATCGTGTGCTATAGTGCTTGTACTAGCTACTAGCACTAGCACGCGTAGTTACATTCCTTTGCAGGCTGTAAAATGGAGGGCTGGTCCGGTTTCAGCGTGACTTTTTGGGGTTTAGGCGGACCTAGTCTGCGTTTTGGAGCGCCCGCAGTTGTAGCATGCATACCTTCGTCGGCGTCGACTTGAGCAGCAGTAGCGATTGCATCAGGAACGTCAACGTATTTCTTGAGATGTGGCGATGTGATGGAAAAATATTTAGCAGTCGGACTCTTCAATTCCTTTGATGGGACTCCCTCGTTGAGAAAAAATCCCCGATACCGGTTATTCTTTCTGCGGGAACTTGGGGTCCCCGCCAACTGCATCATATAGATTTATTGGCTGATAAGACATCTGCGCAGCACAATTAGCAGGCCACGGACTCCATTCGGTCTCAGGTAGTGCCCAAGACCTGGTCGATAAGCTAGAAATTCTGTTCACAATAAGATTGGATAGCATCCAAATCTCAATTGCACTGCAGTCTGTACCACGATGCATAATTTTGCACGCAACACGGAGCACCAGACCACCTGAAAAAGTTTTCAGAATAGTTTTCAAAAACTATTCTGATTATCTCCTCTTAAGTGAAAATAGTGCACCAGGTGGGGTTTCGATAGCACCATCTGCAACTTTCACCAGAAAATACTCTTCACCCGCCAAATGAGTTGTTCTTGAGCCCTGGAGCCCGTGCACAATCTATATATTAGCAGCTATTGAATTCACGGTAGGTAGACAGCCGCGTTGGGGGACAATTGATGTAACTCCAGTGCTTGTGGGTGTCGAAAATGCAGGAAGATCGTCTCAACCTACTACCTGGGCGAGTTTCGATGTCTCGAGTCGAGCGGTGAGGAACTGCCCACGAACGATTATCTCCATTCTACCCAGCAGCTTGAGTGGCAGTGGGGTAACAGTACTGTGACTCCGAAGAAGAAAACATAGCTTCGGTAAGCTTGGAGAGTGTCGGTAATCTCTCGTCCATGCTCGTGCTCGGTCTCCAGTTCTCGAAAGGGTCGTGTCAGTCGTTAAGATATCCAGTGGTGGTCCATCCGGGGTGGGTCATTTAAAACTACCGGTAGATCGGTACGCACAGACACTTGTGTGTCGTCCAGGATGAGCTGCATGTGCAGACACGAATCGATTCCTCTTCATCACGCTTGAAACCTACGTGCCGGGAAAGCCTGAACACGATATTTACTGTGGATGCGGACCTCAACGTGCTGGTGAATAACTCGGCGCAAGGCGCACAGTACTGTATCCCCAGGTTCGATACGCCGCACTTTTGCTTTCGCAAAATAGAATTTCACAAGTTTGTTGCACTTTTCCGTTGCTGTTTCGGGGGGGCTCGAGGTTGCCAGTTGAGGGGCCTGGAAGATCCCCCTCACTAAGATTTCCGAGAAGCTCACGAGGCGACAAGGCACGGCATGAGCGACTTCCGCCGCACGCAGAACACGTTCGGGGACGCGTTCCCGACGGCCGAGCAGCTGCACGGCGGCTTCAGCTTCGACAACTGCCGCCGCAACGAGCTGCTGCTGAGCCAGTCGGGCGGCAAGCAGAAGCTCAAGGCCACCAAGACGGGCACCACCATCGTCGGCGTCGTCTACAAGGCACGCGCTGTTTGGCTCCGCCGCCGCAATAGTTATTGTTGCATTGCTGACAATTTATTGTGATTATTGCCGTGCTGCTCAGGACGGCGTGGTGCTGGGCGCCGACACGCGCTCCACGGGCGGCTCCATCGTGATGGACAAGAACTGCGAGAAGATCCACTACATCGCGCCCAACATCTACTGCTGCGGCGCCGGCACGGCCGCCGACACGGAGAACACCACAGCGCTCATCTCGTCGCAGCTGGAGCTGCACCGCCTGGTGCGTCCCGCCGCTGGAGCTGCCTGCTGCTGGTTGAAGTGGAGAGAGCTGACGACTGTTGCTTTGGTGGCGGCCTGCAGAACACGGACACGCAGTCGCGCGTGGTGACGGCCATGACGCTGCTGAAGCGCATGCTGTTCCAGTACCAGGGCCACATTTCGGCCGCGCTGGTGCTCGGCGGCGTCGACGTCACGGGCCCGCACCTCTACACGATCCACCCGCACGGAAGGTGCGCGTCAGAAGTCGATGTGGTGGAGCTGGATTGGGTATTTGCTGACATTTTTTGCTGTTCTTGTGTTCTTGTGGCCGTACAGCACGGATAAGCTGCCTTACGTGACGATGGGCTCTGGTAGCTTGGCGGCCATGTCGGTCTTCGAGCACGGCTACAAGGACGACATGACGGTACGAATCCAGAAGTGCTGCTGTAGTTTTTGTAGCTGGTGGTGGTGAGCGTAAGTGCTCATGTGAACTTATTTCTCTCGTGTATAGGAGGACGAAGCCAAGAAGTTGGTGCAAGATGCCATTCTTGCCGGTATTTTCAACGACCTGGGTTCGGGTAGCAACGTGGACGTGACGACGATTAAGAAGGTTAACGGCAAGGTGGAAGTGATCAAGGAGTTTAACTGTATCAAGCCCAACGAGGTGTCGGAGCTGCGCTCGCAGATCAACCGGGACATCGTCACTCACATCCCGCGCGGAGCTACTCGTAAGTGGGTCTGGATTTTGCTGGGACAATGGCTGCAGTGCTAATTTGCTATTCATCTGTGCTGCTTCCAGGTGTGCTGAGCTCCAAGACAGTGCCTTTCCCTGCCGACATTGTGGTTGAGGAGGCCACGCCCATGGAACTGTAGTCGCAGGCTGTTGCTTACCTGGCATTTGGACGCGATCCGTGACCGAAATGGCTAATTGCAAAAGAAAATGCACCTGATTTCCTGGTAAACGAGTTTAGCAGCGTTGGGCACCATCTTCCACTTGTTTGCAGGTCAGCTACGTATCCACCCACTTCAAACTAACGCTAGGGCTCCGATGCGACGAAGCCATCGAACACTTAGTCCTCCTTCACCTCAGGCATGATCATGTCCGCAGTCAGCTGCAGCTTCTCTACAACGTCCGTCGGGATGGCGAATGTCGGGTGAATCTGCCGAATGCGTTCGTACTCCGGGTGGGCCTCCTTTTCACGCTCGAAGTAGCCGAGCATGCAGAGCCCGGCGATGCCGAAGAAGGTGTGGAACACGTCGGCCACGTTTCCAGGGCGGTCGGCGATGCCCCCGTCCTCCGAGTCCTGGCACGCCAAGATGAACTGGATGAGCTTCTCCTTGTTGATCCAGTCGAGTTTGCCGATCATGATGAGCGACGAGATGTTCCACCAGCTGTAGCACACGTCCGCCTGCTTCTCGGGTCGGCCGTTGAGTCCGCCCGAGTCGCACTGGCGCTCGCAGAGCCACCAGCCGAGCAGCTCGTCGTCCACGTACTGCTCCAGCGCGAAGCCGAGCGAGAGTGCCCCCACGGCCGTGAAGATGTGGCCGCCGTGCGACTCGCAGCCGGGGATGTTGCCGAAGCCGCCGTCGAAGTTGCGGCACGAGTCGATGTAGGCCGTGGCGCCCTCCACGTCCACGAGCTCCAGCCTGTCCAGGATCTTGAGCACCGACAGCGCGCAGTACGTGAACTTGGTGTCGATCTCCTTCCACTCGTCGCCCGCGAACGAGCCGTCGGGCTGCTGCAGCGCCGCCACGTAGCGCGCGCACTCGTCGCGCTTGACGCGGTCCAGCGCGCCCAGCATGGCCAGCACCAGCAGCGCGTGCAGCGTGTACAGCAGGTGACGGTCGTGGCCCACGTTGCCGGAGAAGCCGCCGTCCGCGTGCTGGCACTGCAGCACCCAGTCCACGAGCTCGGCCGGGTCCATGGCCTCCTCGCGCCCGAGCAGCGCCATGGCCCCCACGCCCCAGTAGAGGCCGCTCACGCGCATGTGCTCCGTCATGCACGACTCGAAGTCCTCCGTCTTGTTCTTGAGCCCCACCAGGTAGCGCACGTGCCGCGCCAGGTCGAAGGCCGGCGGCTGCGACTTGCTCTCGTCGTCCAAGCTCATGGCTACTTTTCGGGCGTTTGGGGAAATTAGTTTTGACGGGTGGATAGTTGACTTTTCGGATATCAGTGTACCGTTCAGTACCGGTAGGTGTACAAATTGGATTGGGGGGTGGGGGTGGGGTTACGCTTCAAGTTGTATTGGGCTTTTTTGGCTCCGTGTTGTGTGATGTTTGTTTGGCGTCTTTTCATGGCGGTGACGGCGGGTTAGTTCCGCTTGCGGCTGGATTTGGACGGCGGGGCCAGGGACATCATGTCGTACCGGTCGTCCACCATGCTGTGCAGGAGAATGTACCGCTCGCGCCCGACGCTGCGGGAATTGGACTCGGGGGTGAGGGCCAAGACCTCCTCCATCGTGTACTTGAGCTGCTTCCGGTACCGAGGGTTGCTGGCGCACACGGTGTCGATCCCGTCGCGACCTCGCTCCATCAAGGCGGACGACATCTCGCGCACCAACGCGAACGGGAGATCCACGGACAGCACCTTCATGGCCTCGTCCCCGCGCGACGAGAAGCTCGAGGAGATCCACTTGGACACGCGACGCGTGACTTTCTGCGTGTCGAGCTGGTAGTTGCGGTGGTTCCTGTCTCTGGATTGGTACTTCGCATCGACGACCCTAACGTCGAAGATGGGCTGCAACGTGCTACTCGATGACGAGCCACCACCGCCAGCGTTGTTGCTGCTGCTGCTCGCACCGTCTCCGAAGTGGTTGTTGCTGCGCCCACCACCAGCTGCAGAGTCACCATGTGAGCTTTTGCCGAAGTTTTCCAACAGCCCGCTGATGGTTTCCGGCAAAGCTGTTACGTTCGTCACTACATCGGCTTCGGAATGGCTTTTCACCGCTCGAATCTTCACCTGTTGCTTTTCTCGCATCATGTGTTTCTGGACAATCACCATCCAGTGGACGTTTTGCTGAGCGCAGTAGTCTTCCAGGTCTTCCAGATGCAACGGCTCTGGGTGCAGGTAATCTGCGCCGATACCTTGCCCCCATAGAAGCATTGCGATCTGCATCCGAAACAACATCGTGTCGGACGCCTTGCCCGCCGAACAGATCAGAACCTTGCGCCCACCCGTCAGCACCTCAGAGGCTGAAGATTTGAATTCTAGCAAGGCTGGGCACATTGATTCAGCGAGCAACGACACGATCTTGTCGATAGCGAAGCGGACACCCATCGCTGCAACTAATGAGGCTTTCGCATAGGCAGTCGTAAGTTTGAACCGTGAAATCAGTGCGTCATAGCGTCCACCTTCGGCGATAATGATCTGGTTATCCGTTGCCGCGACCAATAGCGAGGCGGATTTCTTAGTATTGTTGCCTCCATTCGAAGGTTCATCCAGCAAAATTGCTTGGAAAATGAAGCCCGACGTGTACCGTTCGGGGCGTGGACTCAGACCCAAATCTAACCGGGTGCAAACAGGACCTGATAGCTGCAGAAATTGCATGCCCTGCAAAAGCAAGCGCAAGGATGTGATGCCCTCGCTTATATCCTTTACAATGCGTCGCAATTGTGCGTCTCGCTTTTGAATATGCTTCCGGTCTGCTGAGGAAGACACACCATCGTCATTTAATGATGAGTCTCGATTCGCAAATGCTCGATTTTTTGCGAACAGCTTCTGGACCTCAAGCTCGATTATATCAAGCGATGTTAAACAGTCCTCCGGCAACAAGAAAAATGGTTTTAACGCATCGATGGCGCTAGCTGGTGCGCCATAGTGCTTCATTCGCTTCGCGACGAACTTCCAACGCCCAGGCTTGAAAGTAGGAGATTGTGTGGAGGACGGCCCAGCGTGCACGTAAAATGAAACTTCGTTCGAAAGCAGCCGCAGCACTTCGCGACGGGCGCTGCTGGGAACGCGGCATAAATCAAGAATGCCGCGCGTCATGCGGGCATCATTGAAGCGCAGATAATAGGAGCCCAAACAGTTCGGCAATGCTTTTATCACACCAGACACCACTTCTAGACCCTCCAGCTCCAAGAAGCGGAAAGAGCCGCCATCATCCCAAATAATGTCGAAATCAGACTCCGTAAATTCGCGTGGATGGCCGCCACCAACACTTTTCCGGTAAACTCGATCGAATTGAAAGCACTTGAGTCGAGAAACATTGTGCCGAGCGACGAAGCGAGCTAGCCTCTCAGTGAGATCGAACGGAAGCGAAACTGAAACACCTTTGCCATCTAGCATCATTGATGCATTAGGTGGGGCGTTAAGAGTAATGCCGTTAAAAGTCTGTTCTGATACCCGTGGCATCAACAGAGGAGTTGAC
Source organism: Phytophthora fragariaefolia (assembly GCA_030267785.1). Classification (NCBI taxonomy): domain Eukaryota; phylum Oomycota; class Peronosporomycetes; order Peronosporales; family Peronosporaceae; genus Phytophthora; species Phytophthora fragariaefolia. The sequence continues at coordinate 11,502 of BSXT01000272.1, forward strand.
ATTTCTACCGCTCCATGGCGCTCAAACACTTTCTGTAAATGGCACCATAAATAAGAGGTCATACTATACGAAAACTAACGCATTCACATCGCAAATTCGTACCTGTAAGACGTTTCTAACGTAAGTTTTCGTGCGCAACTGAATTTCGTAGCTGCGGATTTTGACCGATTCCAAGTGATCGTAGGTGTAGTCAACGTGGTTCAGCGGCTCTTGTGAAACCAATGCTTCGATAAGCTGCCCGAAAAACTTTCCCTGAGGGTTTGCTAGTGTGTCCAGTGCCTCACGAAGATAGGAACCTTCTACTTCTATCTTTGCGGGTAGAAGTGGGCTTGCTAGCAGCTCCTTTGCGTTTGGTCGTTTGGATGGATCACGCTCACAGAGCCACAGAATAATCATTTTTACATCGTCTGAGGCACTGAAAGCTGCAGGTAGCTCATGTCTTTCTCTCAGCCCGGTGAGTGCCTGTGCACGCTCCATCAGTGTTGTGAAGGGTGGTGACCACATCTCAAAAAACATTATTCCAAGCGAGAACAAATCCGCTTTTTGATTGTATCGTTGGCCCTCTCTTTCCTGCTCGGGCGCTCGATAAAAAGCTGTGCCGACACCAGCAGTAATGCTACCATCGCCCACATCAGTTGACATTGTTGTCATTAAATTGCTATGGTGCTGCACGCTCAATCGACTGACAACTCGAGTACTCTCCAAGTTTTCCAGCTTCAGTCGACCGTACAGCTCGGCAGCTGACGAACCTGTTGACTCTGACAAGATTGCGCCAGTCACGGTCTCGCCTGGTGGAGAGGAATCGTTGTTGCTGCTATCATCATCCGTTACTCTTGGAGGCCTTACAGCAAGACCAAAATCACCAAGTTTCACAGTTCCTTCAGAGTCCAGGAAAACATTGGGCGGTTTAATGTCCCGATGAATAATGCCTTGACGGTGGATATACACGAGCGCTTCCAATATTTGGCGGAACATCGTCCAAATTTTATCGGGGTCTTTCCATAGTACTCCCTTATCAATCACCTCTCGAAGAGCGTTTCCCTCGCAAAATTCCATCTGAATGTACAATTTTTCAAACTTCCGTTTCTTTTCAGGAACAGGACTTTTATGTCGTTTACGGTGGCCTTCATCATCGCTCGAATCCTCTTCATCGTCCATCGGCGCCTCCTCCAGTGCTTCCCATTCAAAGCCATCATCCGGGTAACTCTCCGACGCAAAGCGATGCGAGGAGCGCTGAAAAGAATGACTGTTGCTCCGTAGACTGCGATTGTCATGGCGCGATGTTGGCCATAGGCCGGTACTACTACCCATGGTGCCTAGCCAGTCATCTTCATCTTCGTCTGTAGATGTCATCGGTCCCAATCCATCGTCAACACCAGATGAGAGACTGGCATCCCCATATAAGTCTTCTTTGCCACTTATTTCGTCCTCACTTAATGAGACCTCTTCATCGCTTAAATCACTGTCCTCAAGACTCGAATCGACTTCATCATCGCTGGACATCCCACTCTCGCCTTCAATCCATGCCTGGAAATACCGCACAATGTGCCGGTGTTGCATCCGCGAAATGGTTTTCACCTCCCGCAGAATCTTCTTTTTCATAGTTTTATCATCTGGATCGAGCTTGACCTTCTTCACTGCGTATAGCTGTCGATCCAGACGATTGCGTACCTTGACCACTTCCCCTCCTCCTCCGCGTCCCAGCAGCCCCAGCTCCTTAAAATCACCGTGATATCTCGAGTGATAGCGCTCGGAAGCTGCAACGGCGTCTAAATCCGACGTATCCGAGTCGGAGTCGGACGGGTTGGACGAGGTTCCGCCCCGCTTCGAGCTTGCCTCTGTCTGCTGCTCGTAGATGCTGGACAAGCTCTCCATGTCGTCCCTACTACCGTCCTCACTGCCACTAAAGTCTCCATCCATACTGGACCGGTGCCTCCTCCTCCGGCGCCTTGTCTTCTTCATGGTCTCGCGCTTCTTCCTCTCGGCGTCGATGAGCGCCAGGATCTCGTCGTTCTTGGCCTTGGCCTGCTCCTCCTGCTGCTGCAGTAAGGCGTCCTCCGCCAGCTTCTCTCGCGTCTCGCGGTCCTGCTGCCGGGTCATCATCTGGTCGAAGAACGACGACTGGTCCTTGAGGTGGTCCTGGATGAAGTCCGTGGCGAAGACCACGAGGTCGTACACCGCAGCGTCTCCCAGCTTCTCGAGCGCGAGCTGCTCCATGCCGCGCTGCAGCTTCTGCGTCTCCGTGTCCGAGAGCCCGTGCTTGGGCTCCACCGTCACGTTGGGCGGCTGCTTGAGCGGGTACGCGCGCGTCAGGTCGAAGTGCAGCAGCACCTCGGCCGTGGTGGCGGAGCCGGGCGTGGCCTCGCACTGCAGGCGGATGGCGAAGATGTGCGTGTAGAGCGGCGTGGCGCTGTGCGTCTCGAGGTCGCGGTCGTAGATGGCCTGCAGCACCTCGAGCTCCTGCGCCTGCAGCTCGCGCGCCTCGGCCAGCGTGGCGGCGTCATAGGCGGCGGCGGCGGGCGCGTCTGGCGCGGCGTCTGCGGCACGAACGCGGGGGAAAATTAGATGCGCGTGTGCAGGAGGCGCGGGCGCAGCAGCCTACCTCTCTTCTTGCCCTTCTTCCGGCCCATGGACCGGCGCGCGCGGGGACGGAGGCGGCGGGGCGGCGAGCGCCAGGCAAAGCGGCGCAATGCTGCGACTGCGACTGCGACTGCAATGCGTGTCGCACTTAAGGGGGAACCGGATTGGGTTATTGGGTTAATGAATCACAAGGTGAAGGGTTTTGTCTGCGTGCACAGTTGTCTGCGTGCACAGTACGATACATGTGTCAGTGCACCATAATAGTGCATCAATGGGTCCATGGCGCTTGGAGACGGAACGGTTGTAGACGCAGTTTTAGTCACGCTGAGGAATGATTCGCGGGTGTGTTGGAACTGAAGGAGGACAGTCGCGGGTCAATAGCGCTGGGTGGCCTCTAATTATTGATTGCCGGTGATTGGTCATGACACGCGTGGAAGGGGATGAACGGAGATCATGCGACCGACGTGGAGGTTTCTATCCAGACATTTCACGTGACGAAGGGCATTGTCGATTGCGTTTGCTAGCTGCACCAGGTGACGGAGTGCAGCGACTGCAATGTAGATGGCTGCAGACGCGTGGATCGGAGACGATCAGCGCCGCCCACACAACAAAGATGTCGGCGACACTGCCAGCACGTGTACCGGTACGTCCACCGACCGCCACCTTGCCGCCACCAGCTTCCTCGCTGCCGCCTGCAGTTCCGGTACCTGAGTTCGAGTTTATGAGGAAATGCGAGAAGTTCGTGATGATGAACAGGACCATCACTCATGCAACTCACCTGTTGCCGTGTCTCGCCTCTTGTCAGCAATCGCGTCGATCAGCTGACGAGCTCGAGTGAGTCAGGGGCTCACTTCAGAATTTGCTGCGGGCCCCCCAAGCAGCAGTCGACTGCCTCCTCCACCCACTGCCGCCATGTCCAACAAGATCCGCGTGGGCCTCGTGGGCTTCGGCACGGGCTCGAGCGTGTTCCACGCGCCGCTGCTGCTGAGCTCGGGCGAGTTCGAGCTCTCGCACGTGCTGGAGCGTTCGACCAGCAAGAGCCAAGTGCTGACCCCGGCGCCGACCATCGTGCGCTCCATGGACGAGCTGCTGGCCACGGACGTGCAGCTCCTGGTCATCTCCACGCCCACCACCGTGCACTTCGAGCAGGCCAAGCAGGCCATGGAGGCCAAGCGCCACGTGGTCGTGGACAAGCCGCTGTGCGTCACGGCGCAGCAGGCCGAGGACCTGTGCGCCACCGCCAAGGCCAACGGCGTGCTCTTCTCCGTGTTCCACAACCGCCGCTTCGACGGCGACTTCCTCACCGTGCGGAGCCTCATCGAGGAAGGCACGCTCGGAGACGTGCTAAAATTCGAGGCGCACTACGACCGCTACCGCCCCAATATGAAGGGCTACTGGAAGGAGAAGGCCGGCCTCTGCGGCGGCGTGCTCTACGACCTGGGCGCGCACGTCACGGACCAGGCGCTGCAGCTCTTCGGTCAGCCCGACTCGGTGGACGCCGACGTGCAAATCCAGCGCGAAGGAGCCGAGAACGACGACTACTTCCGTCTCGAGTTCAAGTACAAGCAGTTCCCGGAGCGCGAGGTCATCCTCTCGGCCGGCATGCTGGTCAAGGACCTCGGCCCCAAGTACGTCGTTGTGGGCACCAAGGGCAAGTTCGAGAAGTACGGTGAAGATGGACAAGAGGATGCCCTGCGCGCTGGCAAGCGCCCAGGCGACGAAGGGTGGGGAGAGGAGCCCGAGAGCTCGTGGGGTAAGTTCACTGACGCCGTGACGGGAGAAACCCGCGTCATCCCCAGCAAGCTCGGCTCGTACCAGGTGTACTACAAGAACATCGCGGCTGCCATTCGCGGCCAGGAGAAGCTGCTGGTGCATCCCGAAGAGGTGATCGAGCAGATCCGTATCATCGAAAACGCCAAGAAGACCGAGCGCGTGAACCGCATCACTGTCTAAGCCTCTGTTTGTGTAGCAGAGCGCTAGATAAGCATTGTCTTCTTACCTTGAGGATTTGCCAGTCTACCCAGACTTATTCAATGTAGCAACAATACGCAAGTGTTCATTGTGTTGAATCGATTCACGTTGATAATCGCTGATGGCAGTATGCCGTTTTCACTTTGGTGTGCAAGATATGTCCGTTTCGTCGATTTGTGGTTGATAGTTTTCGGTGAAGCGCTTATCTGCTAGCTCGATCTGTTATGGCAATTCAATGTACAGGTGAAAATGCAAACATGAACGGTATATACAAAAGACTGGTAATACCTCGTCAAAGGTACACTGCAAAAGTTCTCGCAGGCGCAGATTTTCGGTGCGCAACGCTTCATTTGCCTTCAAAGCTTCTTCCAGCGCTTGGGATGCTTCGCAAGCGCAAACTCCACCACAATCGTCACTTCCGAGCTGATTCTCCTCACCCATATTCTCGGAATCAGTTCTAGGCCAGCAAGTTTTATTGTTAGAGATGATAGTGAAGGCAAAGCAGACCAACAACATAACAAAAACAACAACGTACGAAACAGATACCAGGGATTCTTCGTAATTTTTGGATTCACTTCGTGGCTCATGATCTGTACTGCGTATTGTTGTAGTTTTCACTGGCCTTAGTGTATCATAATACTCTTTGATCTTGGCCGTCTGCTGGCTGAGCTCTCCAAGTGGCAGCAACTTGATGACATTATCCCCGCCATCGCAAACTACCAACTGTCCGATAACTTCACTGTCTTCTTGTAGTTGCCATGGAGTGTAAACCATCCCAAGAGGGTTGGTGCAATGATAAATCGATCGCGGTGGACCTGTAACCCCCACATCGATGGTGCGTACCCATGCAAACGACAGACCATCACCGTAGCTACGACCAATTTGGCGAATGCAAGCATTTCCTCGATCAGCCACAAAAAACGTGTTGCTATCCATACCCCAGCACAAACTTATTGGTTGGTCGAACAAAGCAACCTCGCAGTTCCCATCGGTGTGGCCTGGCCTAGTTTGTCCACATACCGTGATCGCTCTCCAGGGAGACCTCCCACCCAACGGTGGCAGAACTCCTCGAATACAATTGTTCATGGTGTCTGCTACCAAAAGCTCTCCATCAGGCCCCGCTATGATAGCTGAAGGGCTTCGGAAGAGAGACCGCTCTCCGTCTCGGAATCCAGAGATTCTCTTGTTGCCAATTGCTGTGCCCCCATGCCCTACTCGCTGCAATGGAACACTAATTTTCTCCGACTCTACTTTTGCGTAGGCACCCGCAATCGTCTTGACTACCAACTTTCCATTGGCACTCCGTCGAATTTGCCGGATGCAGTGATTTCCCGTGTCAGCCACGATGATCGTGCCGTCTTCATACTCACAAACACCTAAGGGAGAGTTGAAGCTGGCCTCGAGAGCAGGACCATCTCGCCACCCCTTCTTGCCGGTGCCAGCTAACACAAACATGTCGACACCGTGGGTGATGTCATCAACCTGTGCAAGCGCGCTCCTGCTCGGTAGCGCGGCAAACTTGATCCTGTGGTGGCCCGTATCGCACACGAAGAGGTGTCGGCCATCCGCTGAAGCAGCGATCCCTTTCGGATCCAGCAGCCCTGAGTTCTCGACCGTCTTGACGTGTCGTCTTCGTCTCACTGCACCGCGACTATCAACCATCTCCGGAATGACGAAGCGAACCGCATTATTCTGCGTAGCCCGTAGCGTTAGAACACCACCACCGCAATACGCCGTGCCTTGACAGACGTACGTACGTGGGCATCCGTGAACGCTAAGACTCCGTCCCGCAGAGCGCAGACCCCAAAGGGTCGATTGAGCTCCGCGTCACGGCCAGCTCCATCTACATGGCCTCTCTTGCCCGACCCAATCCGTCCCATTGCACCCCCGACGTTGTCACCACGCCGCCTCGCCATTGCGTTGACCAGTCAGACCGGTCGCACCCCAACGGACGCGAGTGCAGTTGTCCGTTGCAGTCGAGAAACCACCAGCAGCGGAGCAAGCGGAGCGAGGGCAGCGGCGATGGAGCGGTCCTTGGCGCGTTCCGGTGCTCGGCTGCGCGCGTCGCGCGTGGCAGACAACCAAGCGGCGTCCGCGCTGTCGGCCTCGAGGAGCTCTGCGACGTCGCTGGAAGACCGTGGACGCGACATTCTGCAGCGACTGCTGCAACAGATCACCGAGTTCCTGGAGCGCAAGATGCTCCTGAGCTCTCGCGTGGCGGCGTCCAGGGAGTGGAGGAAGAGCCGCAGTCACCGCCGGTCCGAGGGCAGCAACAACCTGTTCGAGGTGGTCATCCAAGTCTGCGAGCAGCGGATGCGACGCCTCAGACGCGCGGTATGGTAGCCGTGTAGGTTGAAGGGGGGGGGGGCTACACGACCTGGATGCACTGACGGTGCTGTGCTTTGTGTGTGGTGGTAGAGCTCGGGGGGCTACGGGGCACGTGACCAGGAGGACTGGAGTGCCCAGTCTCCTCGAACGCTGGTGGCTGAAGCCATCGTGCAGGAGCTACTGGTGAGCCTCATGGAGCTGCGGATGAAGGAGAAGGAGGCGCTGGTGATGGACGAGGTGGAGAACGTGGAGATCATGCGGCAACTGCACGTGCACCTGCAGAAGGACGAGGAGATGGTACGTGAGGCTGAAGAGTGCTGGTGTCTGAATGTTGTTGCGCTCACGTGTGCGCGTTGGGTTGAAACCCAGGTTCGCGACAAGGTGTGCGTCGGAGCGGGCGACGAACAGCAGTTGGGAGAGCTGCAGTTGATGCTCAGGACGGACTTTTTGGAGGAGGTGGCGGGGGCGGGCAGTCCGCAGAAGCAGCAGCAAGTGGACTCCGCGGCGAGCAACGAGGCCTCCCTGCAGTTCGCATGGGAGACAATTGATGATCAAAAGAAAGAGATTATTCGTCTGCGAGCTGAAAACGAAGAGCTCAAACGCCTTGGTAGCACCTCGGACGCGACGGCAGTGCTAAGAGAGTCGTTCTTTGACGACGAACCCACCAAAGTGATCGATTTGCTGCGATCGCAATTGTCCTCGCATCACGAAAAGAACTTGGATATCCTCCACGATCACATCCAGCGCTTAGAAAAGGCTCTGCAGAGGGCGACGGCAACCTCGCGTAAATCGCATCGGGTTTGGGATGGCTCGAAGTCAACCTTTGACTCTAGTAGCCGCAGTGGTAAGGAGGATTGGTCATCTTCGATACTATCTCGTAGTAGCACTGTTGGTACAGACTTTTCACGAACCCAGATACCGAGAAAGAAGTGCGACGAGTGCTGCAAGAACGCATCATTGCTTCTTACTCTTCGGTCCGAAGTGAAACAGCTTCGAGCTCATGCCTCAGTGGATGAAGAATCGTTGCTGCAAGCTGAAAAAGGCCGCGGGCTCCTTCAACGCGAGAATTCTGCTCTCTCTACTGCGCTAATGTCACTAAAGCAGAAACAGGAAGACCTGCGGCAGGCAATTCTGGATCTGACGGAGGAGAAACATCAGCTACAGAATTTGGGGGACTCGGAGCAGCGAACATCCGAGCGGAGCATTCGGGTTCTGAAGGAGCAACTTGACGCGTTGGAAGAGCAAAAAACGCACCAGAAACAACAGTTTGATCAGCTTCTTGCCAAGTACGACGATGAGGTCAGCGAGAAACGAACGCTTCTAAAACAAATTGGCGAGCTGCAGGACTCGCATAGTAAGCTTTCCCAGTCTACTACTGAGCTACAAGAACTTGTGAATAGACTGGATGGTGATGCACGGCGATGCGAGAAATTTATGGAAGAAAGGGACTTGACTCTGAAAATTCTGCAAGCCCAGCTAAATTCGATGGAGAACAACGAACAATCAAGAACTAGTGAGTTACAGGAGAAGGAGAAGCTGGTTGCTCATCTCAGAGCTGAACTATCAAAAACCAACTGCAGCATGGATGATCTTGAGGCGGAAAAACGAAGGGCTACAGTTGAAAGTGAGCGACTGCTTCAAACACTGGATGAATGCAAGCGGAAAAATCAGTGCCTTGAAAAGGGTTTTGAGGAGCTTAAGCAGGGAAAAGAACTTCTAAGAAGTTTACAGGAAGTAGAAAGGGGGGCGTCTGCGCTTCAGTTGGATGAACTAAAGCAAACACAAGAGCTGCTTGAATCGCTAAAACTAGACCTGAAGTCCACAAAATCGGAGTGCGATCGGCTAGAAAGAGAACTATCGGAGACGTTTCGGGCCAATGCAGATGTTCGGTATCAGCACAACCAAGAAATTGACCAGATGCAGCATGAGGTCGATGCCATGGAGCAACAATGTTTGGCATTGGAGAAACAAGTTAAGACGGAACAAAGTACACTTGAGACAGCAAAGCAAGAATACTCTGAACGCATCAACGAGCTATCTCAGGAACTAGCAGAAAACAAGACAGCTGTGCTCATGTGGATAAACCAATACAATGAAGTTTGTGAAGCTAAGCAAAAGCTGGAGAATGACGCACTAGCGATGTCAGAAGAGAAATTTAATCTACAGCAGATGGTTGAAGAGCTCCAAGCTGAACGTAGAGCGACTTCCCTTGCCCACCAGCGTGAAGCTGAGCGTGAAGCGGAGCTGAGAAAGGAAATATCTTCTGTAACCGAACAGCACCGAATAATGGAGCACGAGCGCCGTGTTCTGGATCAAGATAAGAGAGCTCTTGCGCAACTTGTACAGACGTTACAAGAACGACCAAAGCTACAGTATCGAGCATTCCATGAAATGCTAATGGTGTGTCAACGAGGAACAGAGCATGCATTCTGCCAGCTTTCTGAAAGTGTTACTGTCGCTTTCGGGAAGCTGATTGCAGTAGAGGAACGATACCAAGCTTTGCAGTCGCGAGTATCTAGGTTTCAACAGGCTCATAAAAATGCCCGAAGCGAGTATTCTTCATCCGATGAAAGTGTGTATCCAGTCGTTCCCAAGACAGCACCACCCCAAATTGTTTTCCAGGAAAATGACTTCTTGAACAATTGTGATTCTCGCTTTGGTGAATCGACATCGCACCCTGTATGGCTACAAACCATCGAATTTACACCCGTGGCCGCAATGGATATCACCACGAGCTCTTGCAAAAAAACAGCTTCACAGAAACATAGCGATAACGCGCAAGATTCTGCAAGGAGGGATACAACATTGGATAACCAATTAAAACAATGGAAGTGGAAGTACTTCATCCGTTGCTTAATTGCACACTCTAGCTCACTTGAGACAATTTCGATTGCTTCCCAGTTGAACGAGGCATCAAAAATAAATGATCAACTAAAACCCAAAATCTACCGCTGTGTATGGCAAAAACTGTGGATGAAAATGGAAAATCGCGAACTACTCAAGCTAAATCGTCTTAGTCTTGTTTTAGCCAAGTACCTATCGAATATGATTCAGCAGAACAAGCTGGAACACTGTTTTACAAACTGGAAGAACCAAGCTCGGCTTCATATCTACGAAGCCAAATTGCGAGCAAGTGCAAATGATCCTCTCCGCCCATTTTTTTCGCCCACGACGACAATGGCTTTGGCTAATTGTATTCAGCTTGTTCGCAGATTCTGTGAACCTGCACGACACACTGATAAGGGTCATACAAAATTTTCGCATGGACACGGAGTTGATGAGTTGGCAGGCTGTTTGACGGAGATCAACACAAAGATCGCGAGTTGGAAAGTTTCTGTAGATCGCAAGATTGCAGAGTATGTAGAGCGAAATACCCAACTTAAGTCAGTTCAGAGGAGGTGCGCCGAGTTGAAGGACCTTGTTGGGCTGAACCAACGACTGATTGAAGAAATGGAGCGACGCTTCGCAGGCCAGCAAAGTGTCGTGGAGGCAGCATGGGATTTCGCCATCGCGTACAAAGCTTTGTCACCTTCCGCGAGAGCTCACGTTTTCCAGTCGCGTGATTTTCTTTTAGCTTCCAAGGGAATTGTGGAGGGTCTCAATTCATTGGGGCTTCCTCGCTCAGTGAACAAGTTGAGCCAAACTGTTGGTATTACTTGCCGCTCTTCCGATTACGGATCTAATAGTAAAGTGAACTGCTTATCGGCAAGTGCAGCCCCTGGCGTGACTAGCGCTAGCAGCTCGCTGTCTATAGTGGCTACGGAGAAGTCTCGAAAAAGGCTGAACGAATCCAATATCGAGCTGTTGGAAGATGCTGTTGGATCACTAAAAGGTGCAATGCAAAAGCAACGCAACCTTCAACTCCAGTTGAGGGAGAAGGAGCGCTCGCTCAGTGCCACAACAAAAGAACTGAGCAAGCGAAGCTTGCAGTTCTTACTCCTCAGATCATTTTTGCAGTGGAAATGTGCGAGTATGAATTGCGCTCACCGCATAGCTCCACAATAATCCAATTACTCGAAATACATCAAACGTACAATGATACGGGATACCGACTAAGACTGGTCGACTGATAGGGCAAGCTCATGTAATACTAAGTTTAGTGGGTACTACACTGTACTCCCAGCAGAGATCCTGATTAATACATAGTCAAATATTGATGCGTACTGCGTAATGAATAGGGCGTCCGTTTTCCTGTGCCCAAAAGCCCCCAAAGCTATAGCCAGGGAAATACCTTAATAGTGTGGGAGATTTGCAACGGGCGTTTCAATCAACATTTCCGAGGTCGTCAATCGGCCGGAAATCGCCAAGCCCCTGCAAACGAATTTAATATAATTTTTTTGAATTTTTATTTCATTTCAGAGTTAGGCAGTGATCGAAGTCATGGTCTGATTTTCTTCTTCTATTTACTCCTTCTGAAGGAGTTTTCAGCTATTAAATCCGATACCACAGGTTCCATCAGAAAACATTCGTTAACCCTTTCGCGGACAAAGTAGGCATTTTGCGCCGATCCAGTCTGTTTACAAAACAGGATGTATTTCACCCCCTCCCCTCGATGCAGTGCTGCCTTTTTACGTGCATTTTTACTTCAATTAAGTGGAAACCCATGTAAAAATGTAAAAAGTCCCATTAAAAACGTGGAATTAGGTTGGATATATCATGTCACGGCTATCAGAGAGCTTCAGTGCGAGTGCGCAGACTTCTAGAACGACACCATGGTGCAGTCCCACAAGGTGCTGGCCTTCCTACTGCTATCGCTACTGCCTTCGGCCGTCTCGGTGGTGAGCTACTTTGTGGGCGGTGCAAGCGGCGCCACGGCCCTGGGCGTGGGCGCGCTCTTGTGCTTCGCCTTCTGTGACTTGTGATACTTCCTGCGCCGGCTGATGGGGACGGCGTAACAAGCTCTGACGAGTCATATCGCGACGTACACAGGCATGTGGCTTTACCGCGTAGTAATGAGCTGACGTTAGCCATGGGAGTGAGCCTGGCAATCCCAAATGTGTCCAAGATGCTAACCAAGGCGACGTTGGCCCCATCGCGCTCTACTTCGGCAGCGACGTGCAGGCGCTGTGGTACGCCGTGCTCATGTGCGTGCTATCCGTGTTCGTGAGTATGCTGGTGTGCCACAATACTTTGAGCCTGAAGCGTATCGCAGTGGTCCGCGAGGATACGCTGGAGCCGAGCCTGGACAGGCCCAAGGGCTACGCCGACAAGAACGCCAGAGGCACCGCTGGCGCCAGCTACACGCGCACGCCAAACTGATTTCGTGTGGTGTGAACACGTGCAGAGCTTCTCGCAAATGTCCTAGGCCATCGCGATACTGCATGTCAACTTCATCAATATGTTCCAGAACGTGAGTCTCAGCTACCTGTTCCAGAGGTTTGACTACTCGATCGGCAAGACTGACGTGGTGGGCAGTGTCTCGCACCTGTTCGAGGTGTTCGCGCCGTCCATCGGGCTTGGTCTACATCTACTCGAGCAAGCAGCTACTGTGCGTGAGACGATCGGCCAAGTTGATCAAGTTCGCGCCGATATAAAGCGAAGAAGCGAGCTGTGCAGAGATGCAACGATGGTACACACAGACTCATTCTCCACTCGGAGTTCAACGAGGCCAGCCGCGAGGCCAATCAGAACTCAAGAAGCTCTCAAACTAGTTCACGAATGTGCACAACCTGGAGCTGTATTCGTTGTATGTACGGATCGCTCACTTAACTGTCAATAAGATATGTTTTTAGTAATTGGAATATAGTTGCAGATCAACTTGACATGCAGATTTGAATCGCAATACTTGCATACGGTCCACCACATCGTCTTGTTGCACTTCTTATTCAGCCGGTAAAAGTTTGTACGGAGCGCACTTGGAGGGCGCCCACGCTTGGGCACACCAGCCTCTTCATCACGCTGGCCCGGTAGGAGATCCATGAGGACCCTGTAGCGGGAAGGAGCAGGATACGGCGGTGCGAAGACCAGGAACTCGACAACGACTACGTAAGCTCGAATGAGAGGCGTTCATGTTAGGCCGGCTGGTTCTTGTTGAGTGTGACACTTCAACCAAATCTTTTTTACGCCAACAATGTAAAAGATCTCCTCAAAAATATTTTAAAGCGCGTTTTAAGACCTTTTTGCGTAAAAATGTAATAATGTAAAGTAAAAATGCCAGCACTGCTCGATGGGGACAAAATGCCCCCTTTTAGCTCGAAGGGTCGCTTCAACTCACCTTGTTTTGTTTTAGCCAGTCACATCTCGGGCGGCCTGGCTACGACTAGGGGTAATCTATTGAATCCCTGTCTTTGCTGATTAAAATCTGTTGAATCTGCTGAAATTTACGGGGTAAAGTAATCTTTTGGGGTGATGCGCACCTTGAGCTCAGCTGCTTAAGATCTTAGAAGGCACCGATCTGAACTCAGAGCGCCGCGTAAGCTCCTCGTCACTCCAAAATATACCGCCCCCTACCATCATGGATAGCCTCTATCCGTCGTGGATTGATCACCGTTATGATACTGATCACATTCAGGTTTGAAAATGTCGGCGTAACTATCCCTGTGACTACACTCACCTTTTGTTATGCTGGTTTGGACCTAGCTCCCGCCACCCAGTAGAACAATCGCATAAAATGGAAACTTTACTGTAACGAGGGTGTGGAGTTAAAATAGGTGGGAACATCTTCGTTTTAAACTCATGTCTTCACGGCACTAATATATAGTGACAGACACCCGCATTTTTCAGCGGCAATAAACATATTGAGTTCGACAATCTCTATCCTATGTACTTCGCCCCAAACAACCGCGTAGGTTTACTCTTGAATTGCCTTAGGTTGAATTATGGTTATCCCTGATATGATGTTTGAAAGGAATACGAGGATGCATTTGGATCATCGAGTGATATCTATGATTTGTGGCGGCTTTGTCGGTGAACGAGATGTACGACATCTACGTTAAGCACGGCGATTCAGCACACGAATTTATCATGATGATGCGTTGGCTGAGGGCGTCAATGGAGATTTCAAAGGGACAGTCAAGAATGTGATCGTGTATATTTGCGTCCTTATCACAAAAATAATCGTTTTTGCAAATTATTAGATCACACACAGCGGCTTTCATGCTCGATTGAACTTTCTTCACACATTTCTTCAGCAAGAGTGCGCAATTCTCGACCAGCATGTCGAAGATCATATTGCAATAAAGGCAGACAAGACAGTGGATGAAGAAACTGTCTTTGACCACGGCTGGGAAGGGTTTCAAGCCGAGAAAGAGTACAATCTGACGCTGTACTTAAGTACGGCGATGAATATTGTGGACATTCTCGTTGACCAGCTTGAGAAATACAAGTGGGAGACGTGTGCTTGCACCCAGTGCAAGTACTATCGCTCGCCAAAATGGCAAGCGGAACAGCCCGAGGTCATGACACGTGAAACGCTATCACCTAAGGGGTTCTATCGTAGAGGAGGCAAGCAACTCGGGTTGGCGGATCAGATCTACAATCAACGGCGCATGCGTAATTTTCCGCAGGAATGCCCCTCGCTTACTAGCGGAGCCTATATTTTGTTCTCATCTCTCCCATTTTCTGATTATTTCTTTAAATTTCATATCGTTCGCACGCTATACCTTCCACCTTTAGCATTATAAATAATTTCATATTATATGATAACATTCGCATGTCTTCTGGAAAGATGAGTTTGTTGCTGAAGTTATCGTATCACTACTTGCTCCGCCATGAAGTAGAATACGAAAGTGGGGTGCATATAAACTACTTGATTTGATGAAAAGAAACTCGTACTGGTGCAATTGTTAGATCCGTTATATCACAGTAATTTTGGCAAACACTTTAAGTCTGACTACACAGTTACTGACATAGCCTTTACCCACAACTTTAAAGCTGCTTGGACATGCATCTCTCCAAGGATGTCTTCCGTTGAAACGTATACCTTTGAGTGCCACTCGGGGCGTCGCTGGTAGCCGAGTTCATGTTGCTACAAAACGAGCAGGCTGCCATTGCAGCGCGTCTTAGCTAGCAAGCCCGAGCAACCACCCACATGTCATACGGCAACGGTCGCGGTGTCCTCGGAACGTGCCGTGACGGACAAGTCGCCGTGACGGAGAATTCGCAGTGGTAGGTAAGCCACCGAAGCAGTAGCCAAGTCCGCAGCTCGCGTAGGGCTTCGTTAAGCAAGTTATCCACCCACGTCAGACTAATTGTTCTCTGAAACAATATTTAGCGTGATGGCAGCTTAGGCAGCAACGACGTATGCGCCCCGCACACAGTCAACATCTGGATCAAGTCATTGGGAGCGGATGTGCGCCATACGACTGTCGATCTAGTTGTTTTCCGTGTGAGTACTTTGGTCACCGACGCGCGACACGTCAGAGTGGACAGCGACTGCAAGCAAACCCCACACATGACTTCCGATCCGTGCATGATCAGTGAATCGTCCAGGTCGTTGAAGGGCGGAGTGAGTCGGGATAGTCATAGCAAGTGTCATTAAGCTGGTGGGGGTGCACCAATCCGGTTGGTAGGGCTCGTGACGAGCGTCGTGTGTGTTGTTCTTCACCGTGACTACGTTGAAAGTAGAGGCGTCATAAACCAGGTGAACGAGAGAGCCTCACGCGCGACTCCCTGATCGTGCATGGTCAGCGAATCGTCCAGGTCGATTAGGATCAAAGTGGGTGTTGTGGAGGGGTCTGGCGGGCGGCGAAGGCGCCCATTCCAGCGGTGACAGCGCCCATTGCGACGGCGACGGCGATAGGTTCACACGTCGATCCGTCGGTCCCGTACTACCACTGCCCCACGAGCAGCAATAGGTTGGTTGGCATCGTCTGCGTCATCGATAGTACCGGGAGCGATGATTGAGCAGCAGCGACGATGAGCACGTCGTGTAGCCCGGTAGGCATCGAGAGTATAGGCAGGCAGCACCGCTAGGCATGGTGATAGGTTCGTGGAGCTTGGTTATTCACCGGTGAAGCCAGACGGCCGTGCAGCATGATCACGAATGTCCGTTGATGCCGCCGCCGGTGCCAGTTGTGTGGAAGCCGGAAAATTGGATAATCAAATTTGCCTGCCGCGTTTCAAAACTCATGCTTTGTGCGCGGTGTGTGTGTGACTGTTAGTGGTCACGATCTTTGACGTGGCCAATCACCATCGTCGATATGTTGATGAGTGATTGGCGGAATTCTTCAAAAGCGAGCCCAGATTAAAAAACATCAACATATCGACGATGGTGATTGGCCACGTCAAAGATCGTGACCACTAACAGTCACACACACACCGCGCACAAAGCATGAGTTTTGAAACGCGGCAGGCAAATTTGATTATCCAATTTTCCGGCTTCCACACAACTGGCACCGGCGTCGGCATCAACGGACATTCATGATCATGCTGCACGGCCGTCTGGCTTCACCGGTGAATAACCAAGCTCCACGAACCTATCACCATGCCTAGCGGTGCTGCCTGCCTATACTCTCGATGCCTACCGGGCTACACGACGTGCCCTGCGTCGCTGCTGCTCAATCATCGCTCCCGGTACTATCGATGACGCAGACGATGCCAACCAACCTATTGCTGCTCGCGGGGCAGTGGTAGTACGGGACCGACGGATCGACGTGTGAACCTATCGCCGGCAACGACCCTTCGGATTGCGTCCAGCCAAAAAGGTTTTGTTTTCAACCAATCGGGATTCGATGTTAGAAGTACCGTGGTTGAATGGATGGGGCATTGTGCCCCCATCATTTTGAAGCGTCGCCGGCGTACTTAAACGAAAGTACTCGATCGGTGCAAAATGCCCCCAACCATTTTGAAATGATTTGATTTCGTATGCTATACAAACGCAAGTGTTCGCGAAAGGGTTAAATGATAGTACCGTAAATTGTAAATGCTAAACCTTTTCGTGAACACCCATCTTGATGGAAATCCAAAAGTTTTGTAGAACGCGGCAAATTGCCGAGACTCAGTGAAAGTTTTACCCAACAGTGTGGTTTCGCCACCACAAAAATGGGTCAGCACGACAGGATCGGGAAAACACCAAACAGTGTGATAATCTTACCATTCGTCGTGGATGTTATGGACCGCCGTTTGCTTTCTGCACACGTGCGCGAAAAGTGTGGCGGGTATCGCAATTTGCGAAAACAGGCCGCTTCTGAGGCTTTGCTGCGCGTTATGTATACCTTAAGTCGTCGGTACTGTGAGCCTTAAGTAAACCGGGAAGTGGGTGCCTGCCAAATATAGTTCAAACTGTCGGCAGCAGATATGCCGAGGCATATGCCGGTCATAAATCTTACGGGGCACGGATATGGTGTTGATAATCTCCCCTGACGCGACGGACCAGGGCTAGCAAGCGCACGGAGGTGCGCCTACCAGGCCCTTACGTGAAACCTGCCCCCAGTGAGTCCGACACGGACACTCCCAACCCCGACCTGATCACCGGGGATGAAGACTCCACTGCGGGCTCCCCGACACCGCGAGCCACTAAGCCAAGCGAAGGAGAACCCGCCTCTGCGAACACCACCGCGTCTGAACCCACTCCGGTGGAGGAAGCTGCAATTCCCAGTCCGGATGTGTCGTCGGACGCCCGCAAAGCGGAAGACTTCGTGAGCTCAAGTGACCCCCAAGCCCCAAAGAGCTCCACGAGCGCGACCCCGCCTGCCAGGACTCCTCCGGAGTGTTCGTCGCCACCAGAAGATAGTCCTGATCCGGTGGACTATGAGACGGATCAAGACCGCGAGCAAGGAGAGGTCCCAGACCCCAGCTCGTCGCTGCAGCTCACTGAGCAACTACGCGTGACGCATCCGGGCAGTCCGATGACCCCGAAGACCGCCGCCGCTGCCGCTCGCGTGAACTCTCAAACTCGACGCGAGTTTGCTCGAGACGCGGCGGCCACTGTCGAGCCGGAGCCGCAGATCATCACAAATGCCGGTATCGACGAGGGGGTTCCACCGGAACAACAGCAGCCCGACAACCGAAGGCATCTCCGTGAGCGTACCCAACAAGAGGCGTCGCAGGTCGTCGGCACTAAGCGTGAGCGTGAGACGTCAACCCCGCGGACCCGCAAACAGCTGCTCGCATTGCGATACTGGACGCTCGACGAATATCGCGAACACCTTCGGCTGAGCCGACGCCCTGGTCCTGGGGTCTCGCAGTGTGACAAGTGCCGCGTCGTGGTCTGGGTCGACACTGGGCTAACTCGCCAGACGAACGAACGGGAGTTCGAAGACTGGCTCCGTTTCCTGGGCTACGCCTATCCCGAGTTCCTGGCTTCGCCATATCGGATCTACTGGCTGGCTCAGCGACGTCATCGCTTTCGCATGGCGAAGATGGTCGCGGATGGCCAATGACAGTCCCGGTTCTTCGATCGGCACATGCTCACCCCGCCTGTCATCCTCGAAGAGGTAATCAAAAAATTCAAAAGTCGTGGCAGTCGCAGCCGATAGAACCTCGAAGTGTTCTCGGCCGCGTTAGCGCCGACCAGCTCCGTGGGCCTGCTCAAAAGCGACCACGAGGTCGGCGCAGTCCTCCTCGAGGCGACTCCCTGGCTCCCATGAGCTATCGCTATCAGGGTAGCCGCGCCACTTCACCAGATACTGGTAGTTCCCGCTGCGCCCGCGGCACCTCAGTATCTTCTCGACATGGAAGTAGGGGACACCCCTAGTACCAAGAAACGGAAGCGGAGCTCGGTGGAGAGGCTGATCGAGACGCTCCGCGTCGCTGGCCGGGATCGCGTGGTGATGATCTGCCTGCCTCAAGCTCCGAGAGTTGGGGTGGCCTGCTATCGGCCGTGGAAAGCTGTCAGCAACTTCTGGATGCCTAGCGGGCGGGCTTGGTGACGTTGCGTGGGCGTCTTCAGACTGTCGAGTCCCTCGCTGAGGCTGGTCGCGAAGTTCCCGAGGACTTGTGTCGCCTGCGCCACCATGTGCAGGGGTTGCCTGAGCAGGTGGACCACCTTGGTCGAGAACTGGATCGGGTGAGTTGCCGGCTGTCGCAATGCGAGGGGATCGTCGGGGAGGTACGGCCTTCCTTGTCCGAGCATCTCGGCTGGATCCGGTCGCTCTACTTGCGTGTCGGTACCGCGACGCGCGCCGCCAAGCGGATCATGTTGCGCAATCCGTCCCAGCCCCGGCTCCTGCGAAAGAGGAGCTGCTGGAAGTGATGGCGAATACCCTTCGTCAATACTCGGCGGGGCAGAACCCGAGGGGTCGATCGCCGCAGCCGGATGGTACGGCTTACCAACGTAGAACGTCGGATGCGTGGCCACAGCGGATGGCAACTCCAGACTGTACGCATGGCCATGGACCCCAATAACCGTAAACGGACCGATGAAGCGAGGACGCAGCTTGGTGCTGCCGACCGCGGACACCGCAGCAATAGGCAGCTTTTTGGCATTTAATAAGACTTGGTCTCCCATTTGAAACACCTGAGTGTTAGCCCGCCCATGGCGATCGCTGTTTTCCTTCTGACGGTCTTGAGCCGCCGCCATAGCGTCGCGAAAACGCCGTCGGACAGCTTCACCGGTCTCGATAAACGAGAGCAGATTCCGTTTGACGGAGGTCTTAGGCCTTTGAGGCCCCTTGGGTCCTCGACCCAAATTCGAAGCCGGTGGCAATGTTAGTGGCGTACGCGGGTGCCGCAGCCCGTTCATATAGAACGGAGTGAAGCCCGTGGACGAATGCACCGCATTATTAAGGGCAAACTCCACTTGTGGAAGCAGCGTGCTCCACTTGGTGGGTTCTGCAGCGCAGACACCGCAAAACGTGTCTCCCAGCACTCTGTTCACCCGCTCCGTCTGGCCGTCGGTCTGAGGATGGTCCGCTGTGGACATGTCCAACCTCGTGCCTAAAAGGCGGAAGAGGTGTTGCCAAAAATGGGACACGAACCTTGGGTCTCTGTTACTCACGAAGGCCTCGGGGAGGCCGTGATATAGAAAGACATTATCCACAAAGGGCTGGGCCGCATGAGGCGCAGTCACGCTCTTCCGCACAGCGGCCAGTCGCACCATCTTGCTGAGGCGGCACACAAAGACCAATATGCCAGTGTGGTCGCGCGCGTCGGCGGGAAGCTCGAAGATGAAGTCCATGCTCACGGAGCGCCAGCAATCCGCCGGAACCGGCAAGCTCATCAAA
Organism: Phytophthora fragariaefolia; assembly: GCA_030267785.1. Lineage (NCBI taxonomy): Eukaryota > Oomycota > Peronosporomycetes > Peronosporales > Peronosporaceae > Phytophthora > Phytophthora fragariaefolia. The sequence goes on from BSXT01000272.1 coordinate 31,484, forward strand.
GGAGCCGACGCCGAGGGCGCAGGCTTGACCCGCTGACACGTCTCACATGTCTGGACGTACTTACGAACACATTTATACATGTGGGGCCACCAAACGTTGTGGGCCGCAGACGTATACGTCTTCTCCCGCCCCAGATGACCGCTAAGCGGCGTGTCATGAGCCTCATAGAGGACACGATGACGCAGGTCCTCGTCGTTGGGAATGCCTATCCGAGGCTCGTCGCCGCCATCTACTTGGTAGTAGAGCAAACCCTCCACTACTGAGTAGCGGTGCAGACGTGACCGCTGTCGCGCCGTCAGCTCCATGGTCTTGTTGGGAACGCTCAGCGCCTCCATTAGACCTGCAAGGTCGCCATCATCAGCATACGCCTTGCGAATAAGCTCATATAGCGGTGACACGAGGTAGGCCAGACGCGCCAACTCATAATCTGGTCACCGAGAGAGCGCGTCCGCGAGGCCATTCTGCTTTCCCGGCTTCTACTCCACCGTGAAGTTGTACTCGGCAAAGAAGGAAGGCCACCTCGCCATGCGCTGAGAGAGGTGAGGTGACGACGTCGCCGTCCTCAACGAGGCATGATCGGTGTAGATCACAAAGGGTTTTTGACCTAACAGGTGCACCCGAAACTTGACCAAGGCATACTTCATCGCCAAAAGTTCTTTGTCGTGGACAGGGTAGTTCTTTTCCGCCGCCTTCAGTTGGCGCGACTGGAAAGAGACTACCCGCTCACACCCTCGGCATCAACCTGTAACAGGGCACAGCCAATGACAAAGTCGGATGCATCGCATACCACTCTGAAAGACCGATCCTCGTCAGGTAGAGCCAAAATCGGAGCGTTCTGTAGGCCGCTCTTGATGGCTTCAAAAGCTTGTTGAGCTTCCAAGGTCCACGACCACACGGCATCTTTCTTGAGAAGATTCGTCGGTGGCCTTGCCATATCGGCGTAGTTGGCACTATACTTGTGCAAATAGTTGGCCAGATCAAGCCATTTACGCAGGTCCTTCTGTGAGACCGGCACCGGCCATGGTGCATTGGGGCACACCTACTCCGGGTCCGCACGGACACCGTCCTACCCAAGGAATCAGCCCAAAAAGGGGATATCTTCGGCCCCGAAGATGCACTTGATGTTCGCGTAGAGGTGATTCTCACGCATGCACAAGAGCACCTCACGGAGGTGGCCGAGATGGGCTTCGACGGCCGTCTTGCCTTCAGACGCCCCGCTGTGCACGAAGATGTCCTCGGAGTACGTCTGTACGAAGTACCGCATCGGCCGGAAGAGCTGCGTTACGAGTCGATTAAACGTGGCGGGTGCGTTGGACAGCCCCTGGGGCATCACCAACCACTCCCACAGCATCCCGCTGGGGGTACTTACCGCCGTAAGCGGAATATCGGACTCGCGCATCAGAAGCTGATAATAGCCGTCGACCATGTCGAGCGCACTAAAGACCGTGCAGCCGGCCATGTTGTTCTGCAACACATCCTTTCGCGGGATAGGCGTCGACGCTGGGATGGTGGCCGCGCTTAACTTGTTGAAAGCGTGCACCATGCGCCACTTCCCGTTGGGTTTGCGCACACAGAACGTCGGAGACGAGTGTGGCAACTTTGATTCACGCACCATGCTAGCGGCATGCTTCGCTGCGAAGAAGGCGTCGATGACGTCGACCTGTTCCTTCGGATGCGGCCACTGCCGCGTGGTACAATACTTGGTGCCAGGCACTAAATCAATCTCATGCCGCACCCCGATCCGGGGGAAGGACCGAGGGTGGGTCGTCGCTAACGACATCCGAAAACTCCTTCAGGAGAGGGTGATACGGATCCGAGGGGTCCTTCAAAATGGCAGCGCCATATCGCGTCTGCCTCCTAGAGGTTCGTTCATCCTCCAAAACCTCGGAGTCCATGACTGAGGAGGAATTGAGCTCCAGTGAGTCACCTTCTGGGTGAAGTAGAACCACTTTATCCAACTCCCCCGCCTTGAGAGAGTCCAAGAACTCGACATAAGAAAGCTCCTCGAGCTCAAGTAGCTCCGCTACCGTCGGCAAGGGGTCAGCACCTCCCCCACCTTGGGTTCGCCCGTGAAGACGTCGAGCACTTGAGGAACCCTGTCCTCAGCCGCGGAATCCGCATCGCGGCTAGATGCTTCTGCGTTGGGCGTGTTTGTGATTTTGTCACCCTTTATGGCCTTGCTAGTGGGAGCCCTTGCTCGACCACCTGTGGTTGCACGAACACAAGCTCCAGCGCCTTCCGTCGCGCGAGCTAAACCGGCTACAACGCCTTGCGTAGTGGGAGCTCCGACTCGACCACTCTTGTTTGCACGAGCAACAACTCCAGCGCATTCCTCGACGTGGGCTGAACCAGCCACCACGATTTGCGTAGGGGGAGCTCGGACGCTACCACCCCTTTCTGCGCGAGCCGCTGCCGCCCCCGCGCCTTGCGTCGTCACTGTCCCTTGAGCACATACAACTCGGTTGCAAAACTGCAGAACCCTGCCTTCCCATCGAGGAGGTATTAGGATCCTGCGGCTCTTCTCCATCACCCAACTCGGGCTCCCGCGCTCGTGGAGGCGATACCATTGGCAGTTCCAGGACTTCTGAGGACCCGGCAAACTGCCGCTCATCGCGTGGTACACGGTGCTCATGCACAAACCCACCTCGGGAAGAGGAGGGGACATGACCCACCAGGGCTTTGTCCGCGAGGGGGTTGTGGCTGGCACCGATGGTGCGACTATGCCGATATATCCACGGCTCGTGCTTAGCCAGCCAAGGCATGCCGAGGATAAGATCGTATCGATCATTCATGTCCAAGACAATGAACGGTTCGACCGAAACGAAGTCGTCAAACTTCACGTTTAAGGGTATGGTAACCTTGCGTGTAGACACGATGGAGCCAGTCGCTAAGCGAACGGATACATTAGTATTGCTCGTAGAGGCTTCTAAAGCACTAGCATACAATGCATTGTTCCCAGCCACACTGGCTTTCGTCGCAAAGTTGAACGACACTCCTGAATCGATCAGGACCGTCATCGGTTCCGGGTACCCTTTCACGCTGGCAGTGACGACCACTAGGTTAGACCGGGGCGGCCACGGATAGACACAGAAGTAGCGTCCCAGGGACTTGGTCCTTTTGCGAGGCTGGTGAGGAACTCACCTCCCTCACAGAGGAGCGAAGTCTCCCAGCAGGGCGCCCCCCCTACTGGGAGTCGCCGTTTTCCGACTCCGTCGCCTCGAGGCTATTGAGAGCCGGACGCACCGAGTGCGTCTTGTCGCGTGTCGTCTTCCACGGGTTGATGGGGCTGTTCCGACGGAAGTGACCAGATTGGTTACAACCTAAACAGCGACCACCCGCACGTTGAGTCCGCTGCGGGCGTGTCGACTCGGCAAGAGAGATCTCCATCGGAGTGGGACCCTCATTTGCTTCGACATGCGGTGTGTGGCCTTGCGCGGAGCGCCCAAAGTGGTCCTCCAACATAGCAATATGGACCGCCTCATTAAAAGTTTTCGGCTGACGTCGGAAGAGCTCTGTCCGAACCGGACCCGTACGGACACCGTCCATGAAGACCGTCACTTTGACGTCCTCGGAGAGTGGTGCGCCGGCCATGGCGGCTTCGAGGTTAAGGAGTCCCATGACGTAGTCTTGAAGCGACCGCTTGCCTTGCTTGCATCGCAAGAAATTGGAGCGGTGACGATACGCCACATTGGCAAGGAGGAAGGTGGAGCGTAGCTCCTGTTCCATGAACGACCACGATGTGAAGTACCCCGGAGTAGCCGTTTCACTGGCCATGGCCCATGCGCGTGCGCGCCCTCCAAGATTGGACAGCGCGAACGCCACCTGAGTTCGCGCGTCGTAGATCTGACCAGCGCTTAGCGCGATCTCGATCTCGCGAACCCAGAACACGAGACTGTCGGAGTCTTTGCCGTCGAACGTCGGGACCGACATCTTGACGGGCTTCGTCGTGGTTGGGCGCGCCGCGAACGAGGCCGAGTTCGTGGCGGACGCCTGTGCCGCACTCTGTGCCTCAGCTCGCATCGCCGCACGAGCGGCTTCCTGCGCAGCAGCGCTCACGTGAGCAATCAGCGACGACTCCTACTTGTCGAAGCGTTCCACGCGCGCCTTCTACTGCTCTGCCGAGAGGTAGGGAAATCCAGCGAAGGCTGCCTCGCCCAGGACGCTGACCATCTTATCCAGTAGCGTCGCCCAATGGGCATCCATGAGATGAGGAAAGTCCTGCCTGGTCGGCAGCCGACTCCCTGAGTCTTCCATACCCAGTGAGACCTTGATTGTAGATATCCGCGCCGGTCGCGGGATTGACTACAAGTGCTACCAAGTGTGACGGGAGTCACACGCACCGTAGCGGTAAGGAAGCGTAACGCGCTAACCTGGGCAGACGCCGGGCGTCACTGCACTTCCGTATGTAAAAGGCCTGGCCTTCCCGGTCGCTACTGGTACCCGGTACCAATCGACTTACACACTCCAAGGTTAGATGTTAACTGACTATATTAATAACACTCCTTTTTAGGTATCTATCTACTGCTTTCTATCTGTGTACTGAATCCTTGTTTACCTTGAATGGCTGGCTTGAGAGACCCCTAACATCTTAAATATGGATGAGCCTTCGGTCAGGAATATGACAACTCGGGGACGCCCCCGACGGAATATTACATTCGGAGGTCCTGGTGTGTCACACACAGCTGGTGTGTCTTACACCCAGGAAAACAATCAGTCCCTGACTGTCATATCTCCTTCTTCCGAGAAAGGGGAAGGCCCGGCCAGCTTGGCACCGTTACACCTATGGAGATTCGCCAGTCGGGCCCTGAGCCCATGGAGATCGACGCGGTCGAGGCGTCGCAACGTCAGCAATGGTCGTCCACGAGGCAGCCGAGACGACCGGCAGATGGTTTGCTTCCGATGCCGAAAACCTGGACATCGCCGCGGCAGTGTGCCGTGCGCCGGCACCCGTCATTGCCTACGTGGAACATTCCACGTCTGATGAAGCATCCTCGGCCGCACAACCAAAAAACGGACGAGGTCGGTAGGGGCGGGGCGCCCTACTGGTTGGAATGGAGGCCCAGGTCCACCGGTGGCAGACCGACCTCCTAGCCCCCCTGTGCTTCATGCACACTTCAATGCCACCACTGCCAGTGGTGACTCGAGACTGATCATTGTCAGTCTTCTTGTCGCCGGAGCCCGGCGACCTCTCCGCGCGCTCCTGGATTCAGGCGCGACAAACAACTTCTTTCGCGCGTCGTGCCTTCCGATCCTCCCCACGGGCGTCCCTGTCCGGGACCTTCCCGGTGGCGTCGTTATCAAGCGGGCTGACGGAAAGCCTCGCCGTGTTGCACGGCGAGAAGTGTCGTTGTCGTACACGTTTGATGGTTTTCATAGTTGTGACGATTCATCGTACTCTCGATATACGTGTTTGACTGTATCCTGGGTATCCCATGGCTGGCCCGAAATCAGCCACAGATCGAACGGCTGGCTCGGTCGGTCAAGCGTCGTCAAGATTTGAGCGAGGTCTTCACGCACCTCTTGGTCGCATCAAGAGACTGACCCCACGACACACATTGTGCGCAGAGCGAGCGATGGACCTCTCTGCACGACGTGCGCTGCTGGCTGGCGACGACGAGGGCGAGCATGCGCGGAGGCGCGCGCGTGAGAGACAAGCAAGAGCGCATCCGCGAGGAACGCGAATGCAGAACGAGGCGGTCGAGCAAGGGCTCCCGCAGATCAATGAGGCGGTTAAGCAGTGGCTTCCGCATGCTACTGGCGGACCGAGCAGCGGCTCCCGCATGACGATGTCGTGGTTGGTACAGTGCCACCACCGCGCGTGATTGGCGCGGTCGAGAATGTGCTCTCACGCCTAGAGGAGGGTGCAGCATCGTCCAGCGAGAGCGCCACCACAGTCTCGAGCAGAGGCTCGAGACGCACGAAGACGCCCGGCAGGTCGCGGCGACGATTGAAGCCTCGCCGTGATGCCAGCCCATCTCCAGACCCGACCGAGTCGGTCTGCATAATCGAGTATGTGGACGGAGTCCCCAGTCACACGCGCGCCATTGAAGTCGCGGGCCCACATCGCGACGCCAAGTCCATCACCAGCCTCCCAGGTCGCTCCTGGAAGATCCTCCGGGACCTCAAGGCCGGAGACATCGAGCAAGTCTGCCTGATCACCGATGCTGAGTCGGTACTCCGCGTGATCAACTCCATCGAGCTGAGTGACGCGTCGTCACGACCGAAGAGCGCTGAGCCAACGTCAGCGCGCGAGGAGCGCTTTGCCGCGCAGTCTTGGGAAGCTCTGAAGGCGTCGGGAAACCCGGTCTACGAGACAGCCCGTGAGTTCGCCGATGTCTTCACAGACAAGATCCCCGCGGTCCTACCAGCGGATCGTGGCATTCACCACGAGATAGACCTCGCGCCAGGCGCGAAGTACTGCGTGACACGGCAGTGGCCACTGCCGCGAGACCAAGTGAAGGCCATCGACGAATTCTTCGTAGGTCGCCGGCAAGCCGGCCATGTCCGCGAGGGCACCTCGCCACATTTGAGCCCGACCTTCCGCGTGAAGAAGTCCACGGGTGTTTGGCGCATTGTCCACGCTTTCAACAAGCTGAACGACGCCACCATCCCAGCGCAGACCCCGATTCCGCGCAAGGACACGGTACTGGACTCCATGCCGGGCAGCGTCATCTTTAGTGCCATTGACCTGACCGATGGCTTCTACCAGATACTGATGCGCGAGAGTGCCATTCCTCTCACGGCTGTCAGTACACCCAGCGGTATGTTGCGGGAGTGGCTCGTTATGCCCCAAGGACTGAAGAACGCCCCCGCCACGTTCAATCGCATGGTCTCCCATGTGCTTCGCCTACTCCGCGACGGGTTACTTCGACGACATCTTTGTCCACAGTCGCGCTGAGGATGGCCCCAGCGCGGTAGAAGTCCATATCTGGCACTTGATGCAAGTCTTTCAAGTGATGAGAGAGAACAAACTGTATGCCAACCTCAAGAAGTGTGTATCCTGCGCACCGGAGACCCCGGTGCTCGGCTGCTATGTGAGCAAGAATGGAGTACGCACTGACCCAGAGAAGGTTTCGTCTATTTGCTTGTGGCCTACAAACCCCACTGAGCTTCGTCATTGGCTGGGCCTCGCGAACTACCTACACAAGTACACGAAAGACTACGCTGGGTTGATCCAGTCATTATCGTCGCTGTTGAAGAAAGACGCCACGTGGTCTTGGCACCCCGAGCATCAAACCTCATTCGATTCGGTGGAGAAGAGCTTGGCGTCCGCGCCAATATTGATGCTCCCGGCCGACTCGAAGCCATTCCACGTTGTGTGTGACGCTAGCGATTTCGCTATCGGGTGCGCGCTCATGCAATTTGACGATGAAGGCCATGAGCGAGTCGTGAGCTACCAGTCACGACAAATAAAGCCGGCCGAGCGCAACTACCCCGTCCACGACAAGGAACTCCTTGCAATGCGCTATGCTCTGATCAAGTTCAGGATGTATCTGCTGGACGAGCAGACCTTTGCCGTGTACACAGATCATGCATCGCTGCATCAAGCGATGAAGTCGCCTCATCTATCCCTGCGTATGGCGCGCTGGTTATCGTTCTTCGCCGAGTACAACTTCGTCGGCACGATATGCCGGGCAAGAACAACATCCTCGCCGACGCAGTATCTCGGCGTCCCGATTGCGATCCTCGCGTTGTGCTGGGTCGTCAAGTGATTGACGACGAAGATGACAGTGATGAACACTGCGCAGTGTGCGCGGCGTCAGGTATAAACCTGACGTCTGTTTCGCCCGAGATGGATTTGCGTGATGAGATCGCCGCGGTGTACGCAGATGATGCGTTCTACGCCAGCATCTTGGCGTAACTCCGCTCTCCTAGCGACGAGACACTGGGAGCACTCTCGCGCAATACGCGCAACTAGATTGACCGCTACCATCTCGACGGTGACCTGCTGTGCTACAACATCGATCGTTTCGATGTTCCGCGAGTCGTTGTGCCCAACGACGACGATCTACGGGCTCGTATCATTCACGAGTTTCACGACAGCCCCATGGGCGCACACTTGGGCCGCGAGAAGACGTTCGCGGCAGTGTCCCGCAATTTTTACTGGCCCCGTATGTATAACTGGATTTGCATGTGGGTCCGCACTTGTGAGACCTGCCAACGGGTGTAGCCGTCCAAGTCATCACAAGCGCCCCTGCACCCAATACCTATCGCAACTGAGTCTTGGCGCTCAGTTTTCATGGACTTGTCTTCGGGCTTCCTCCCGATGCCGATGGACAGAACGGCGTCTTGGTCTTCGTAGATCGATTCACGAAGATGGTGCATCTCACCCCCGTGAGCGATACGGTCACCGCGGCTGAGACCGCGGCGCACATCGTCAATTGTGTGTTCCGCCATCAGGGCTTACCCGAGTCGATCGTCTCCGATCGTGACCCGCGGTTCACGTCCGCGTTCTGGACCGCCCTCTTCCAGCTTCTGGGGACGAAGCTGTCGATGTCGACGGCGGCCCATCCGGGGACGGATGGCCAGACCGAGCGTGTCAACAGAGTCCTCGAAGATGTCCTTCGATGTTACGCGACTTTCTTTACAAGTTGGAGCAAGTTTTTACCCCTTGCCGAGTTTGCGCTCAACAACGCGGAATACGCGTCGACGGGGGTAACTCCGTTCTTTGCGAACAACGCGCGGCACCAGCGCGTCCCTGCTCTTCTCGCCGTGGGCCATCCCACGGTGCCTGTTACCTCCACTCTGGGTGGGGAATATGATGACGATGACAATGGTGTTGACGATGTCGTGACGAGTGGAGTTCACGACCCCGAGGCACTGCTTGCTGTCACCCGCTCCAAGTCGAAGCAAGACCTCGCGGCGCCGAGCTCCGCGGCGTCTCCTCTCGCAGCTTGGACTACGCGCACTCTTATTGACCCCGGCAACACCGGTACTCCAATTTCTGCGAATTACACGCCGAAGTCCCCAGCGCGCCAAGTCGATAACGCCGCTGTTTCGGCGTTCGTCCGGCGCCGCGCGTCGATCGCCCGTTTTGTGCGCAATGCACTTCAAAATGCAGTTGATAAGCAAAAGGAAAACGCTGACTCTGTCGGCGATAGCGTACGCAACATCGTCGCTACCGCTGCTTCTCCAATGACTGTCGCCAGTCGCTGGAGTGCCTCCCACTCTGGATCCGCCAGGTGGGGCCAGTCTTCGCGTGCAACATGCGTTGCAGCCGCGTTCGGGCTACCGGTGGACATGTTCGTGTCCACAGGCAGGTTCTCAGCCCCGCGATCATATTCCATACGAACGTGTTGGTAGTTGGTCGTTGGACGGACTACAAAGTGCTACCAGGTGTAGTGGGATTACCTAGCTCATTTCTTTAGCTTACACGTGTCCGCGACGTGTAGGAGGAAGCGTAGGTGTATTTATATTATATTAAGTATACTTAGTCTCGTAAGTATAGTTAATCTAAATAAAGACTTATTAATAACCCTTTTTGGTAGAAATGAGAACTGAATTTGAATGTTAACTTTGGCTTTGCCTCCTAAAACTGATATCAATAAAGAGAGGATCTTCCAACGACTGGTTGGCAGAATCTCTGTCCTAATGCACGCTCCTAATTGGCAGATATCTATTGCATTCTAGCAATAGTAGTGCTTCCTACTATGAACGGTGGCCACACTGTATGTTGCCCACCCGAATGTATCCATTAGTGCGTGTTGCACTAATGTGGATGTTGACCGAATATGTAGCCCCACTACAAGCAGAGACGTTGTGAATCTGCGGCCTAGCAGAGATGTTGCGAATCTGCGGTCTAGCAGGAGGTGCTGTAGATCTGCGGTCTAGCAGAGAAGCGTAAGAGCGGCAGAGTGCATCGGCCTGGTGTACGGAGCTAGCGACCAATACAGAAGACTGAGGTGACAAGTTCTTGCAAGAGTAGCTGGCTAGTGTGGACGGTAAAGCCCCCGAGTGTGATAGAGAGACGGGTATCTGCAGCCCCGTAGAGTCGTCGGTATCTGCAGCTCGCAAGGCGTATTCGGTGACCAAAGAGAGGGTAGTTTAGCCCCCGATCGTTTAGCCCCCGGCACTGAGTATTGCGCGACTTGGCCAAGATCTCGGGCGCGCTTTCCCTACACTGCGAATAAGCGGAGGAACGCGGTTTCTGCTGTCGTGTGTGTTTAGCTTGTGTGTTGTAGGACGGCAGTAGCTGTAGCCACCGGACACCGTCCTTTAGCTAGGGACAGGACTGACAGTGACGTAGTGTAGACACTACATCAGTGAGCTCAAAATTGCAAGTGACGAACTCATCTCAGTAGGAACAGAAGACGGCACAAGCAAGAAGAAACAACAGCTGAGAACACACACATATATTACTGTACTTTTTAAGACTGCAAGGGCTGAAGTTTCGCGCAGGGTTGACATAGATGCAAATGCATTGAATAAATGTCATGAAGTTAACGCTTACGCATGGTAATTGAATGCGACGAAATGACCATCGGCCAGATGGCATCGGGCTAACAATGCCCAAATGCCCCAGCAATTACTAATCGTTGTTGGCGTATCTGCGTTTTCTAAGTGTGCGACGTCCAATACAAAGCTGCGAGAATGGATCAGTTTAACTCGCATGCTTCAGACGATATACCGGATGACATTTCACAGGTTGACGTGTAATCTCGAGAACAAAAGCCCTCCCTTGAATAAAGCCCTCTTGACCATCATCAGCCGACACTATTCAATTGTGCCCGGGCTTTACAGTCAAGTACGCTGCAGTATTTGAACTCACTGTGTTGTTATGTACAGCATATGAACATGTATCCACACTGTACATGTAAAACATCGCTTACACGTACAGTACATGCAGTGACCTTCACGCAGCGACCTACATGTACCTCAACACCGCATGTAGTTTTGTTGGGACGAAGTCCCCTAATAGTGGATTTGCTATTTGCGACCATTCTAAAAGGACCACCAATTGTATCCTGATCCCTTGTGAT